>JARJDT010002463.1:0-57883 GCA_030264655.1 Leptusa sp. GC000079
CAGCAGAAAAAAACACAAAAATCGCTATAAAACGCAAACTATTGGAGATAAAGAAAAGTGCCAAATACAAAAAAGATCCGTCAAATTATGAGCTTCAACATCCCCAAAGACACTTTTGTCGTAACTATTACGGTTTTCCAAATATTCAAGAAAAACAACAGAAAAAAACACAAAAATCGCTATAAAACGCAAATTATTGGAGATAAAGAAAAGTGCCAAATACAAAAAAGATGCGCACAATTATGAGCTTCAACTTCCCCAAAGACATTTTTATCGTAACTGTTACGGTTCTCCTAATATTCAAGAAAAACAACAGAAAAAAACACAAAAATCGCTATAAATCGCAAACTATTGGAGCTAAAAAAAAGTGCCAAATACAAAAAAGATTATGAGCTTCAACATTCGCGAAAACCCACCGAAAAAAAACAAAAAGCTCCATAGCAAGCAAAAAAATTAATTGGCTTTAAGTTTCCTGAAGATACTCTTAGTCGAAAAGTAAAAAATGATACCTACGCACATACGGACATCATCACAAAAAACATATTTATTTTTGATTCAGGGGACCTTAATTCGTCGAGATCCACTAAAACTAAAAAAATCAAAATTCAGCACCAGTACGATACTATTCTTCTCTTAGTCGAAAAGAAATAAGTCAAATGATCTGTATACGTAAAGCAGCCAGTCCGCGCCTCTCGTCACAATAAACCAACAATGAAATTAATTGTTGTCTGATTGTGACAAGACGAACACACTTGTTGTCCCGTGTATATGCAGGTGAATTGACAGTTTTTTCATTTGAGTAGAATGCTGTGGAATTTTTATGAATGGAACAATCCCATGATACTTACTATAATGTATTGTTGATAAAATTTAAAGTAAAATTAAATGAACTCCTGCACGAGTCAATGTTGCCACATCTACTCTTTTTGTAGTTGGCTCCCGTTAACACTTGAAGGTGCATTTAACATTCTAATTTAAGAATTCCTCTTTGTAATAACCCAAAGAAGGTCGCCAAGTGTAGGTGATTCGCCAATTAGTAAACACCCTGTACTTTACGCTTCGACATGTTTGCTTTTTGAGCTTGGTCGGAATGAGTACGATGCCGGCAAACCGGCGTGAAGCGGCGTCAGTGAATCCTGAATCGCACGAATGCCTTGTTGTGGTGTTATACTATACTTGGGGGCGGTTGGCGACGCGCGCGCGAATTGCGATTGAAAACTTCTCTCGATACGCGTTTGGTCATCACAACGCTATATGTTTCAGTCTTCGCGCGCTTCTCTTAGCGAAGGTTTTGCCTTGCGAATCAATTGATGTTTACTTAATTGTGCGTGCGTCTGTGCGTGCCTAACTCAATTTTCCGACAACTTTAGTAATGTATGTACTATTTATAAAGTTTTATGTAAATAATTATTGCCTATATCTCTTCCTAATAGACATTGCAACATTTGCAACAATTTATTACTCAGCTCAAGTGCCAACCAGTTCTCTAGTTGATCTCTCACTTTTAATTTTCCCTCCAATTGCCTACTGAAAATAAGTTCAACATAATGCATGTAAATGTAAAAATAAAATTACCTTTTATTTTTAAGTGTTAAGTTAAACGAAATGCATGAAGAAAACAGGACTTTTTAAATCATTCATCAAAGCAATTTAAAAAAGGTATTAAAAAATCTCTTTAAAATTCCAGTGGAAAAACTAAATAAAACGTGTTTTACGATTCATATATAATCTTTAAGTTAGCTCTATATCACTACTCAACGCGAGTCTATAAAGTAAATTAAAAAATAAATTGAGAAATGAGGAACAGGAAAGTTCACTAAGCTAACTGAGTGGTAAATAAATCTTCAATCTTTCAGTAAATATGGAACCACTGGCTAAAAATGTTTCAAACTTCCTCCACGAAATGCAAGATCCGGACAATTCCTACACACCGTATGAAGAACGCCCGGAAACTTATATCGTTCCGGCGGTCTTTTTTATTATATTTGTTGTTGGTGTGTTGGGAAATGGCACGTTAGTCGTGATTTTCTTACGACATCGTGCAATGCGTAACGTCCCCAACACGTAAGTTTGACGTAGATCTTAACAAACAATATCAACGGAATCTGCATGGCTTCACCCTTCACCCTTCACCTTACATAATCAACAATTTCAGAGAGGACTGAAGGCTGTCAAAGAAAAAGTTAGTCATATAAGAAACAACAACTTATTTTAACTAAACAAGTTGCATGTATAGTATGAATAATATCGGTCGACTGTCGAGTTTGGACAGGGATAAAGACTGTCCATCGTAAAAGAAACCCCAAAAAAATCACACAAAATGAATTCGTCAATTTACTGTTTTAGTTCCTTATTGTTGCTTAACTTGAATGAATAGATGACAAGTCCTTTCATCATCATTTTCATCCCATTTTTAAACGGTATTCAGTTAGATATGACATTTTGCTTATTGTTCTAATTTTTACGTAACTGCCTACAATCCGAACACACATTATAATACGGATGCAACAAAATATGGAATACAACACATCAGTTACATATTATCCCTGGCATTGGCAGACCTATTGGTAATCGTCACGTGTGTTCCCTTTACGTCCATCATTTACACGCTGCCATCCTGGCCATGGGGTGTAGCACTATGCAAGATCAGCGAAACAACGAAAGCGGTTTCGATTGGAGTCTCCGTTTTTACCTTAACCGCGCTTTCCGCGGAACGATATTGTGCCATTGTGAATCCGCTAAGGCGGTTGCAGGTAGGAGCAATTCAAAACCCGCTAACCTTTATAAATTATATATTATTTCCATTTCCGATCAGTGGTGTGTTCAGGGGGGAGGGGGTTTTAGGGCTAAAGCCCCCTCCCCCCCCAAGGACCCAGACGTAAATTAAATTTAAGTTGAAAAATGGGATATTTTTACAATTTTATCTCTGCGTAAGGGCCGTATTGGTTTTTAATATTTTAACTATTTTATTTTTTTTATACGAACTAACAATTACTTGCTTAAGTTTGTGTTGAATTTTATCTATTATCCGCTTTACGCCCCCCCCCCCCAAAATAAATTTGGAAATATGCCACTGTTTCCGATACGTGAACTAATGCACTAATAAATTAGAATAAGTGCATAAAGCTGTAGCATATTGCATAACATAGGCTTTATTGTAAACATTGTAATCCACATTATACCATCGTCACTCATTAGTAATTCATAAATAACAACGCAGAATACAATGTGTGAGAGGATTAAAAACTGCAATTTAATAAATATTCATAAATAATTTATATTGATACAATTAAATCTGAACAAACTGTTTAATTGGTTTCAATGAATTTGATATGACAAATTCGCGAGATAGGTGTATAAACCAAACAAGTTTGGTAACAAATATTGTCGCTTTTCATACAGCATTTTCATCATTTATCATTCGTAACGATCGACTGTGAACATACACGTGAAAACAAGCAGGAATTGTAGATTTTCTATTCGAATAGCGACTTGGAACTACAACAATGCCCAATTGCATACACATGGGAAATAGCAACTCACACATAAAGTGCACTTTTGTGACATTGTGTAATTTCCGAAAGTAACGCGAAATTTTAAGCGCGAAAACATTGGAATCACTCTAATAGAAAATTGAATAACAAATCACTGACACAGTAAAAATGTTACAATTTCTCCAAGTCTCCAAGTCATAGACATTTAACGACCACGACTAACTAATGTAAATTTAGTAATTTGATCTTATCGTTGTCTGAATTGTCATAGAATAATTGCAAGTCGAACAGCAATCACGTTCTAATACATGCGCTCGTGTATGTCTTCTTACCATTGTTAGTGGCGGCAATTAACGCGTAATTTATTGGGGCTCATTGCTCATGGCTGCAAGAAACTTAAGCCCATGCATTATTATGACTCTGATTGTGTTATGTCTGTATGCATGTGTTAAACGCGGAGGCTGGAGAAGCGAGAAGAGCCCCAATTCGCAGGGGACAATTTCGGATCGTTTCGCGCTCATTTGCGGTGTTATTAAGTTGCTCAAGTGTGGCCCAATTTACTATTACAGCATCTTCAAAAGACGAAATTATGTTCATTACCGTTTAAATATCGAAAATTTCTAAGTGCTCAGAAATTGAAGAGCAAAGGCACCATGATAACAAATTATTAGTGGAAATTGTTCACGTTCGTGACGGTTTTTACGGTGTTTTAATAGTTAAAAACCCCTAATTGATGGCATTTACAGACAAAACCACTGACAGTCCTCAGTGCGATACTAATTTGGATATTAGCCGGATTGTTAGCGTTGCCAGACGCGATAATGTCCCACCTGGAAGAGCGACCGTTGAATAATGACTCAGCCATAATGGTCTGCACGCCATTTCCGAATCCGACATACTCGAAATACAGTGCGGTTATAAAGGCGCTCGTCTACTACGTGATCCCGTTGTGCATCATTGCTGCATTCTACGTGCTGATGGCGAAGCGATTGCATGCCAGCACGAGGGAAATGCCAGGCGAGATACAAGGACAAAGTTTGGCGCAAACGAGAGCGAGACGACATGTGGCTCGCATGGTATTGGCGATCGTTTTTTGTGCGTACTTATTTTCTGCAACAAAGAAACACCAACTTGAGCATTGCTGCAACAATGTTGTAAAATAAACATTTATTGTTTCAGTGTTTTTTGTTTGCTTCTTTCCGTATCATGTTTTCATGCTGTGGTTCATGTTCTACCCGAACGCCGAGCAAGAGTACAACGATTTTTGGCATGCGCTGAAAATCATTGGATTTTGTTTGAGGTACACTGCGTCAAAGCCATTTTGTCGTTTTTATTAATTAATGAATGGAGCTATTTTTCACTCGCTTTCAGTTTCATCAATTCCTGCGTAAATCCGGTCGCATTGTATTTTGTTAGTGGCGTATTTCGGCAGCATTTCAACCGGTACCTCTGTTGCAAAAATAAGCGCCTATTGAAACGGCCCACGTCGCATACGAATTGCGAGACAAGCTTCAATTCGACTTATAAAAGAACCATCCAAGTAAGTTTCTTTGTAGATTCTAAACAGTCACAATTATAAGCCTTATTCAATTTTCAATAATTCTTTGGCACAATTTCAGTCCAAATTCAATCAATTTTTTTCCCACACAGGGTTATAGTCTTGTCAATAAAAACATAATTTTGTTAAATTGTAACGAGGATTTATTCCATAAAAGTGCTATAATTATAGATTGATACTTTTGGTAGCTTAAAATTAAGAGTCTTAAATTTGGTTATGACAATCACTTAAACATTAATTTGTACTATTTAGAACTTAGATTTTAGATAATATAAATTTTAAAATATAAAAGAAGTAATCTCATTCATTGGTTGAGAAGTTTCGCTTGAGATTTTTTTAAGTAGGTACGCCTATTATAAATAAATATGAAGGAGTATAAAAATATAAAAAATATGAAGGAACATAAAAAATATATCTGTACCATTGCCACTAAATTATTAAGAAAGAGAAGTCAATACGGAAAGTACAGTTTTAAAATTGAGAAATATAAATAGTTATTATCGAGTACTAAGAGAATTTTTATTGTGCGTTATTAGGGCACATTGATTGAACGACACAGCGTCAATGCGACCACGAACAACCTTGGTAGCAGTATGGAACGCATGGGAATGGAACGCAAGCGAAGTAGCAATAGCAGCAACAGCGGTAATGGCCACGCGGGCCACGTGAATGTATGCATGGGAAGGATCATAGATTTCCGCAACGACGACGGATGTCTCGATGCCGATGAAGTTAGGGAAGATTACGTACGCATCGAAATTCAACCCACGGCAACGGAACGAGAGCGTCAGGAAAATCAACGCCGCGTGCATATTCAACATGGAAAACTCGGACGAGATGAGAGAGCGACGCACAATTCAAAAAAATCCAACGCACAGAGATAGAAACGCTGATGTAGCAAGGACCAAGGCACAGTGCGAATGACGGCGACGGTGGCTGACAACATCCATACACAGAGGCATACTTATAATGTGAGAATGAGAAGTACGAAAAGCACGAAATCAGAAAGCAAAACGACTTGCGTCAACACTGTTAAACGAATTACGGCTTCAAGAACGCATCCACGCGTTATCTATCTATCGGTTGGCGCGGTCGTAAAAAGAGCAAATTCGTTTATGTTCGATGTTGCTCAAAGAACTAATTCTTGTTTAGGTATTTCGGCAAACTGTCTTAATATGGCGCCAATGATAACTGATAAAGCGTCGAAAATGTCTGCCAACAATGCGATGATATGCGAGAACGCGAAACGAATGGAATGCTGAATGCAGAAAATGTGACTGGACCAAATGAAGTGAACTTATCGAGTCGAGCGTCGAGGGTTTCTAATTTCCTATTGTATAATGTAATATTCAATGAATAGAATTTTAATATGCCATATATTTATGTGTATCTTATCAGTGTTGAGAAAATAAAAGAATTCTTAAGGTATCTCAATTAAATTTACGAAGTGTTTTCTTTATTTTCCTTTCGCATTCTAGCATTCTACAGATATTTTCGTCTTCTAAGTTCTCGCTAGGCCGCTAGTTATTATGAAAAAATTCACTGAAATTCTTACAAACACGCGGTGTTTCCTTTCCTTGTTTGCAAAGAACAAACTGTGAGGCGTGAGGATGAAGACATTGTTATTTAAAATGCAAGCGACGAATCCCTGTTACAATCTGGAAATGTCTGCAGCCTGCAGGCTCGCCGTCGATCTTCAAATGACTTCCTTTCACGGCTCGAAATCTATCGCATCGCTAGTAGAGTAAGTACTTACCAAAGAGGTTTTGGTTAAATTTTTTCTTCCTCGAATATGTGTAACGTAATCCAAAAGTGCAAAGCATCGTGAAAAGCAGCTTTTGAAAATGCGTCCATATTACGGTTCTACGTGGTTCTACGGTTGGTTAGCAAGTGTAGTGCGCACTCCTTATGGCTCCTACATGTCTGCAGGCGACATATTTGCCACTTTTTTCCGTTTCATTTTCATACACAGCACAGATATTCCCATAGATAGGTTTATATAGCTTTCTAGCTTCAAAAGATGCTGCGACATAAAGTCGTTTTCGCTATGCGAACGGCGAGTGTTCAATGCTGTTGCGCGTATATCGTCTTTACGCATTTTCCTATTGGGAATAAATTCACACAAAGCGCGTGCATGTATAACGACGAAATCATACAGTCAAATCTGTACGAAACAGGCCCATGGTTTTAGAAAGCACTTGCCTGTGTTCAGGGTTCCTATTCAACGGAAAATGATAAGGATGCCACGAACCACAAACTGTTTTACATTTGATTAAACCAGTAAAACATATTAAATCATAAACTTTGGCGAAAGTCTGTTAAAATCAACAAAATAACTGCTTGAAAAGCAAGTTTCAGAAAGTGTCTTCCATTGTATTATTCCACACATTGTATAATAAAAAATAACGTATTACATTGAGCAAAAACAAGTGAATATGAAAAACGTCTTTTTCGAGATTTTCCTCTTTCATTTTCTGATATTATTATCTCTACTCTACTATTATGGCTATGGCAAGCCATATTCTATCATATACCTACTTATTTTTCAAATTTCAATATACTTTAACTTCACTTTTGGTATAGCCATAAAGAAGTAAGAGTATACAGAATGTCAAATTCAAAACAAAATATACCTAATTCAACGAAATTTGCTTAAATTGCAGATTAAATTTTTATTTATTACTTAGTTCAACAACTCAATTTCGAATCTCGGTTGAAATGTGACTACTTCACTGAATATCCAAACAAATACGTCTCCTGTATGAAATATATAAAGAAACGGTGGAAAACTTATAAAAGCCGTATAGAAAATCTGAAATCAAACCAAGAGACGTAAAACGGTTTAATAATTCGATAAAACGAACCAAGTTAGCGAATAAACGAATGAAAGCGAATCGAAAATTGAATTTATTAAGCTTTATCCCTCTATCGTGGATGTGGAGTTGACTTTATTAATACTTTTCTTTCATTTGGCGCGTTGCAGCCGTTGCTTACTCCTTTTCCACGATATATTTGTTTCTTTGGCACTTCCGTTCGCGAAGAAACTCAATGTAACAAAGTTTCAGCGAATCTTTTAGGCTGGCGGCACGAGTTGTTCATAATAACAGAAAGTGTTTTGGTGTTAATCTATTTTATTTATTATTGCCTTGGAAAATTTCAGGCTTGAATTTGTATTATTAGTTGGAAGTTTTCATATGAATCTTAAAATTAACGCAATTTCGCAAAGAATATTTCAAATTTGTTTGTTTTAATGAAACCAATGAATATTTATTTAAAATGTTAATTAATATCAATAAGGAAAAGAATGAGCTCCAACGGTTTTGCACTAAGAGAATTAATTAATCTCCGTCGACGTCTATTCTCCCTTTACATTTTTGCGAAAGAATGTATTGATGTCATTCTATATAATGGTCCAATTTTTTTTCATACTTGCATATTTTATTTCATTTTACTCGCTGAATATTTATTTATTCTACGGAATTCCCCAATCTGGCATTAGTTGAGAAAGTAGCACAGAGCAGGATTGTGAGCTTACCTGCTTACCCTCTTTGCTCTTTGTTTTACACCTAAGTACCAATTGGATGTTTGAAATGCATGTCGTAACTTATTATTTGTTCTACGACTTTATGAAAATGTTGCAAAATGAAAATACATCGAATGTAACGAAATGCTATACAAGAGCCCTAGGAAAAACGTACATCAGCAGCGTAGCATGATGGTTCGTGTGTTGTTAAAGGTGATGCCGTCTCGTGGGCATTGTTAATTATCGTCGGGACTTTCGACAGATGGACCACATCCATACCTCCATAGGGTTCATGCCTTCATGGATCGTGAATTAACTAATGGTAGCTCATCGATCGACGACGACCTAAACTGCCCGCAATGCTTAAAAAACACAAAACCAACAAAACATCGAACAATAACGGAAAAAGAACGCAATGGCAAAACATTAATATGGTATTGGGTATTGGTATCAGGACAGAATTGACGAACTGATGAACAACTGAACAGACAAGAAGAGGTTTCGATTTAATGATTACAGCTGACGCTTGAGCCTCAACGACTTGCTGATGGCATGGCATTGCGATTGGTTTTTTCGTTTCTCGCGAGAGTCGTGAGAAATGAAAAAGAACTTGATTCAGATTTCGTTGAAATCAGCACTTTTTTAAATGAAAAATTTGCCCATCATTTATTTCAACTCGGTAAAAAAATAAAAGTACAACAGACTACTGAAAAAATCATTCAAACCGTGAAGCTAACGCATATCTAAGTACTTTTTTAAGTGCTAATTAATATTCCCCGAAGTTTAAACGAATAAATTATAATATTAAATCAACACTCAACATCAGGAGTATCAGGACAGAAGTGCGAACAACTATAAATTTTTAAAATGGAAAAGCGATTATGATCTTCCAAGAAGAATATAGAAAAAATGTCAAGACCAAAACAGGAGCTTGGGGCTAATTATTGTTTTAAAAAACTTTTCTCATTACGAAAGTTTTTGAAATGTCATTTATTAAAATATATTTGCGCGTGCATGCTGCGTGCTTGTAATGCTAAATAACCAGATTAGCTTAACAATGATATATTTTTAAATTCTAAAAGTGTGTTTAAATAAAAACACCTCATTCGTATTTTTAACTGAAAACTTATTAGGGATAAGGATAACAAATTAGATCTGGGGCTAGTAATTAACGAGAGTTTGCAGTTCGCTTCGTGGTATCGTGGTTTCTGTTTCTATCCTAACAGAATTATAAATTGGCAATATTTAGTATATTACATGAGCGGAATAGTGAATATGCAAGAGTGTCTCTTGTTTGTATTTCGTATTCCTGGTCTCGAGTCTGGTGTGGTGCGGTGCAGTTGTAACTTGCAAGAACGCACGTTCAGATGTTGTTGTTTTGGAAGTTGTCGTTGTGTAACACCTGCTTCCACGCATGGAGCAAAGCCGTCGCCGACGCCTCGTCGAGGACGAGGTGTGCAGATGGTACCCATACCGAAGCATGGAGTCCCCAATATTCAATGTTGTTTAGTATACAGGATGTTCGATTTGCTCGAACACAACAATCCGAAACACACCCCAATTCCGAACGAAACAAGTACTAAAGTACGCGTACTTGCGTAGTGAATTAAATTCGACAATCGAGAACGTTGTTGAAGTCTCCCCTAAAGAGCACGAGTGTGTGCGGTGTGCTGTGTGCATACGAGGCTCCAAATCAAAAAAGAGACTGACTACCTTTCAACCTTACACATCTGCCCTAGCGTAACAGCTGCCGCACGTGATTTCGTAATTGTGCCAGTACTACCAGGTCTACCATACCAGTGTCTGATGCCATCAGCCATCAGCAACAGCAGCGGCGTGCAAGAAGTACTTACGTTACGAGCGCATAGACCATAGCATAGAGGAGCGACATCGGCGTTGCTTCCCATCCGCTTCTTTCGGTCGGTAAGTTCCTCCGACTCCGACTTCGTTCCGATCTTTTGGTGGTGCACGAAGCGAAACGGCTGTGCATGTGCATCAAGCACTTCGCGGACAGGTACAACTAGTATCTATCAGTAGTTTTTAGTTTGAGACGCACCTTCTTCGGAGGAAGTTCGACAATTACAACAATTCAAACTTGTTATAGCAGGAGTGATAGAAGGAAGTTTGAAAACTTCACACTACTTGACAATAGTTCCAGTAACATTTGGTTCATTCACAAGAAAAGGTGACGAAAGGAATTTAATTCGTAATTAAAAGTGGAACTCGTTAAAATTTAATTTGTTGCTAATATTTTAAGTGTCAACAAGTTTCTACCATGACACGAAGGTCTAAGAACGGAGCTGTACTTAATAAACGAATTGCGAAGCGCAAAAAGGTAATCAGTCGATGTATATAAGTATAAGTGTTTTCTAATCGCATAATCGCTGCCGCTAATCCAGTGCAACTATTCATTCATTATTCATGCATGTTTTGTTGATTCAAAGTCGTCAAAGATTTCCGGAGCGTGATGCACGTGTGCGACACGCACTAAACCAAGTTACAAAGCCAAGTTGTCAGTTTGCCTGTAATAAAGATTCAAAGTTTGAAAGGAGAGCGTTTGCAATTTAAATGAAGCTTTCATTAACGATATCCAATTAAACGGCTTAATTTATTTCAGGCAAAAAATGATGCAAATTTAAATGAAATGCTGCGGCAATGCTTGGAGAAAGTCTGCGAGCTGCAGCACGAGTTGAACAAAGCGGATGAATGCGAGGAAGATGCGCAGGCGGCCGGATATGCGGCATGTGCGATGGAAGCAATCGCTTTCCTCGCACGCGAGGGCTTACCACAAGACCATCCGATGGTAACAGCCCTCACTGAAAAGCTTGCCGCTGGTAACGACGACGACAATGCGAACGCCAACGGTCACAACAACGACACCGACGATCCGGACGCGCACAATCGCGCTGGTAATAACGGTTTTAACGGAGATAATAACGCCGCCAATCGCGCTAACTAATGTCTTACGAGTTATTAGTAAGCATGAACGGGCTTACGTTTTTATCGTCTTTATTGTTTCTTTTTTTCATCATCTTTTCATTCTTTTTCTACTCGACAATGGAGCGAAACAATTGGACGGTACAAACTTTCAGGAACAACAAAAACAAAAGGAAATCCATTTAAAGAATTTGTATTCGAGTCACACACCTATCTAGTCATTACTCATATTCAGAATTCAATTGATTGTTTTCAACCTTAGAATAAGGGTTTACTATAATGTCAAAAAAATGTGTTACATTTCAAAAGATGTGAATGTATTACAATCTAGTCATTTTTATACATATACAAACATTTTATTATATGAATATCTAATTATATTGAGAATAAATCTAATTCAAACTTATTGCAATATGTGTTCATTGTCATTTACTCATTTTTATCACATGTTAGTTAATATTTTGGCGCACATTTTTCTTTATTAATCTATTACAGCTTTAAGTAAAATTTAAATAATTTAGGTATATCATTCATGCAGTCACTAAAAATATTGCTCGTTTACTTTCTTTTGATTGTTAAGACTAGTTGTTAATTGCTTGGCAGTTATGGTAGATCGGAAATAATCTCGAGTTGCCTTAAGGTGCGTTCACATTCACATCGTCGGCGAAATGCAAATCAGCCCCCTGGTAAAAGTGCAACATGGTCTTTCTCAATTCCTCGTCCGAAATTTGCGTCAAATCCATCCGTTCAACAAAACTTTTCAACTCGTCTTCTGCAGTCTTGCTGGGAGTAGTTTCCGAAGCTTTGTGCGAATCCGAACTAGTAGCCGATGTGTTCCAGTCAGGTTGCTGGGAGTCGTGCCTTCTATTTGCCATAATCATTTTTTATTCGCTCGGAAAGAATGTGTGTGCGGGTGATATGAGTAGTTACAGTTTATGGGACACAAATTACACGTATATTTTTTACTACGTTTCGCGTACGGTAGGAACTGGCGTACAAATCAAAACGTGACTGCCACTGTTTTGCTTTGAACTTTCAACTTAAACTGAATGTCTGAATGAGAATAATTTCTCCCCCGAGCACCCTACACAGCAGCTACCTCACGAACTGTATGTATGCGCAGAATGGAATGGACTAAAGGGACTGCAGGACTGTACAGGACTGAAAAACTATATAAGCATAACCCACACTAAAATCTAATAAAAACAGAATGCGACTCGTATTGCACATGGGCTATTGGTTTCGTTTGCTATGTGGTTCGTTGGCGTAGTTCGCGCTGCATAGTAGTATATACTAAAGCCAAGGGGAAGGAAGTATGACACGAGCACATGCTTGGGGATTTGATTAGGGAACAACTACCAGCGCAGCGAGAAACTAAGGATTGGATAAATAGTGGCGAGAGAGCAAGGACGATGCCACAGAAAGAGAGATGAGTGCATCGAAACCTATTAAAATGAGAAAACGAGGGCTTTGGTTCTGGCTTAACTTAACTAAACCTGGCCTGGCTACTGCTACTTCTAGTGCTACTGGCCTGATGTAAGTACTTACAACTTACAACACTAGCTTACCAAGTGTGTAAGCACTTATAAAGGCCCGTGCGCACCAACGCAAGTTCGCCGCTCAGAGTGTTCACACCGAAGCGATTTCGCGTCGGTGTGAACACTCGGAGCGGTTGCGAATTCGCGTCGTGATTCGCGTTGGTGTGCACAGGCCTTATGTGCTTTTGGTGGCCAACTATACCTTACCATACCATACCATGGCATAACATAAGTACTAAAGCTACATATAGCATAACATACGGCCTCTGGGGTACAACTGTTTGGTCTACATGCATCGCTTATTTAGTGCTCTTTTACGTATTACACACTGGCTTAACTTATATTCACAACTTAGTTCAGATAGTCGCCAAATTACTACAGTAATTTACATCAATTAACAATTTCTTCTTTCAAGATAACAATATTAGAGATAACAAATAGACTACATGGTAGAAAATCCATGCTGGTAACAAACCAGTCAGTAAGATATAATAAAGTCGACAAAAAATATGTGATATTTGTAGTGTATTTTAGATTAACTGCTCAGCTGCCGGTCAATGCAGAGCTGCAGTTGGCGATTGAATTAATAGTATTGCAGGAACGTGTTCAACTTGAACATTTGTTCATTTGCACTTTAGTCTCGGTTTTTTTGTCTTGCTGGTGTTTTCTGCAGGAGTTACAAGTTGTCGCTAGTCGCTGAGAAATATGTAAATTTTGAAGAAATACGCGCGGAATATTAACACCATTTGGCTAATGCTGATGTGTTTTTAATTTGAAATGTTTCCATTCAATTGCAATAACTATTAGTAGGTCAGGGTAATTAAAAATCAAAATAGCCGACAACATGAGATGAGATCGTAATTTGCACATCAAACCACAAATGGTCGACTCATTGTTCGTCTGTTTGTTACACTGTTACATATTGAAAAGTGGATTATACTGAGAAGCTGCTATAATAATACGTCGAGCTAATCTTGTTTGTAAACAGAAACACTAATCTCACAACGCTTCAAGCGTTATCTCAAACACACATACACACTGCATGGTTAAAATATTTCATAATTGCGCACATCTTGAAAATATTAGCAAGCACTTTTAAAACGAGAGATTAAAACATATGAAAAACTAAGCCTAATTAAATTATTTAAACTTGGATGGTTGTAAATGCGAATAAAACTTAAAATAAAATTGAAGGTCTGCTCTTAGGAACAGCGAGGAAGGTCAAGTAATTTGCAAATGAACAGAGAAATAAAACACAGGAAGAAAAAGATACGATAATAAAACTTGGTTATTCTGGTTAAAATTTAACATCTACATATAAATTAATTGCGTTAAGCTATGGCGAGAGAAACCACAGTTAAAATCAAGACATAAAACCATTTACTACGTTCATTAATGTTTGTTGCAGCAGATATTTGAGAGGGATTTTTATCATCATTCAAAATAGTTATTCTGCCATTCACATCAGGATAAACAATTTGTCTTGTTTCAATATAATTGGCAAGGATTTCAATTTCGTTTATATCCTGCACGGAACGATTAGCTGCCTTTTCTTTAAGCACTGCGAAACCATCTCCGCCGTTCAACAAGAAAGCGTTACTTACAACTCGATAGTTTTTCTTCATATCTAACGGTTCGAAAATGGGTACTTTGCATGCAGCGCAGCGCACATCGACCTTAGTTACCCTACTACCAACAGCTTTCGATAGGTCGTAAGTTATATGAAGTCCTGAGACTTGCAAAAATTCGCCTCGAGAAGTTTCCCCATTACTTCTTATCGATGTTTCCAAAGCTTCCTTTAAGTCAGCGCCGGTGAGCTGGAAAGCGACGACATTCATGTCATAAGGCAACGCGCCTAGAACATCACCCTTTGTTATTTCGCCGATTTCCAGCGACGAACGCATCCCGCCCCCGTTTAGGAAGACAACTGCAGTGTCCGTCCAGTAATTGCCAGCGTAGTTGCGCACTTGATGTTCGATATACGCGTCGGCGAGTAAATTGCCAAAATTACACTCGCTCGTACGACATTTATCAATGAGTAAATTCACTTTTGATTTGCCAATAACGCGTTTTGTTGCTGCGTCTAATCCTGGCCTGTAAACATCTAAAGCTCTGTCGATGTCCACTTCTTGTGGCACTTTCGCATCCAAGAGAATTGGTTGCCCTTCATACTTTATCACTTCGCCTGCTTCATTGATTGTGATATTTAGCCGTCCAATGTATTTTGTATAGGCGTACGCTTGAACAACTGGCACAACTTTACCGGAAGACTGCGTCATCAAAAATGGATAAGGTCCTTCAGGTTCTTCCACGTCGGGTTGTTTGCCATTCCACAAGAACGTATTTGTATGGCCACCAACGACAACATCAACAAGTGGGCAGTCCTTCGCTATTCTCTTATCAGTTTCAAAGCCGGAGTGTCCAAGTGCAATGATTACGTTGACCCCTTGTTCATCCAGCTTGCGACTCTCTTCGTTGATTGATTTCACTTCATCGAAGAAAGTAATGTTACCAGTCGAAGCTAAAATTTCCGTGTCCGGAAGCAAATAACCGATGACGCCAATGCGCATATTGCGCACCGTAAGTATAATTGATTTTGGAGGGACTTTGGACGTGAATTGTTTATCGTTGGAAAAATCCATGTTCGCCGCTACTAAAGGTACTGCTAAGTTGTCAAGAAATGGTACCACGCCCGGTGACCCGTAGTCAAATTCATGATTACCAAAAGACTAAAAAACGAACATAAATATGTTGACATTATTTATAGCAGAAAACGTTAGAGATTATTATAGTGTTGTAGTGTTGAAGAACAAAGCTGTGCTTTATTATCTGATGATATCAGATGAAATATTTATGACAGTTTAAGTTATTGTGCAAGTATAATGTTCTGCGCTATTGCTTTTTCTATAAATAAAAAGTTAGTTTATAACGAATTTATTCGTATAATAGAACAAGTAACAAGGCGACATGCGAAAAATTGTCATAGTTTGCGAATAAATAGCATTGCAAACTAAGCGTAAAATTATAATAATCGTATAGCTTCAGTCACACAAACGGTTGCGGAGCGGTTACCACGAGCGGATTTTTGGCGGTTCTTCTTCAATAATTTCCAAAAATTATTTAAGTTCTAAGTCTTAATTAACTTAAGTAATAATAATTTGAAATTTTCGCAGTAGGCTTGATTGATTGCCAAAAATCCTCGCGGTAACCGCTGCGGCGCGGTTATCAAAAAATAATAACCGCCCGCTCCGCTCCGCTCGTGTGAATAAAGTCTATGAATTACTGATGTGCTGAAAACAAACCTGCTTGAAATCAAATTTATGAAAAGAATATTTTTAAATTCGCGTTGAAATAGTTCTCTGCAAAAAGCATTTATTCATTTTTTGTTACACACTTGGTTGAAAATATAAGTAATTGGCAACAAACATTACGCAAAATTTGCGTGCTCAATGTATAAATAATAAGCAAAATACGAAAAAAAATCAAGGCTGAATATAATAGCAATGTTCGCTTCGTTTCAATGATTACACCGACCATCAATTAATTAATAATTTCATTGACTTAACAATCTACAGATCTATGTAATTGTATTCTGATTATCGGGAATAAAATTTATTATTTTATTATGTACTGGTATAAAAACAGCAAACAAATTTAAATTTATTTTGCAAATTTAATGTTGTTATTTTGCATGTTTTTGTTATTGTATTCTTTCTTGTTGGCCGGAAGATAAAAGTGACAACTTACAATACAATCTGGTTGTAATCGATTAATAAAATCCACAGCAATTTTCCATTTATGTACGGTGAACCACGATGTGCCGGTATATGTGTCACCGGCATTCAAGAAGAGCGTCGCTGGTCCTGCAGGATTTCTGGACGACTCGTTGCGATGTGCACGCACCACGTGCGCAACACGCGCGAAACCGCCGTAGCAACTGTTGCTGTTTGCCGCCGCCTCTTTGCACGTGCCGGAACTTTGCGAAGTCTCTTCGAAACGACCATGCATGTCGTTTGTGTGCAGAATTACCAAGTCCAAATCAGCGCTTGTCAAAACCGCGCACATTGTTACAAGATATAAGTGCACACATATTAAAACCGGTTGATACATAATTGAATTATTAAGCGAAATTAAATAAACGTTTCATTTGTTGAGCTAATTATTGAAAGAAGAGTTTGACTGGAAAAATATACTTGTATTGTATCTTAATCAAAAGTGACTTAAGACGAAAGTAAAATGTTAAGTTGAAGTGAATGAGCTAACGAGTGATAGTAGACTGACCGAAGTATTCAAACTTCCAACTACATCGGTAGCTCTCTCGTTTCGCCTAGGCTTTGCTTTGGCTTTAGTAACCGCGACTCTAAAAAATAATGTTATGTTATATGTCTGACAGGATAGTCGCATGTGGCTTTGCCACAGTTGCACGACTGGCTTAAATTTTTATAATATATGACGAATTAGTTATAATCGTGATAATACAAGCATTTTTAAATATAGCATTTAAACTTTTATTGGAAATCGGAATAATTAAATATTGAAACGCTGCACTAACCCGTTAAATTGCAAATGATTTGCAGTGGGTTCAGTTATAGATAACACTCAAAGTTACTTTAGCTCTTCAAGTTAGCCTGACTATGTGTGTTCCGTCGGTAAAAACTAAAAATAAAAAATAAATCCGTTTCTCATCATCGTGGCACAGATTGTAATTCATCATATTTGATGTATGGTTTTAAGTCTAAGTCACATAACATATTTCGATATTGTGACTTGTGAGAGTTAGTTAAGTCCAGATAATGTATTTCTCTCTTTATTAAATGTCATTTTCAGTGAATTGGAGTGGAACGATACGAAAACTAATATACAAAACATGTGAAGTTTTTAAACCAAAAAATGATAAAGACAACGAGTACAGCTAGTACTTACAACAATGCATTACTTATTTAATAAGATTAAACTGTGTAGTTAGGCAAACAAACTATTTAGTACAAATTTATTAATTTTGAATAAATCAAAAATGTAGGGTAGCATTCAAAAATAATGCTAATGCAAATGCAAATTTGACAATGAAATACGCATTTTAGAGAAAAATTATTTATGACAAAAGTCGTGCAGAATGAAATCCTCTACAACGTTATTTCGCAAAATCGAGAATTTTCATAAATACTTCCTAGATCAGGAAGTAAGAAAAACTATAATTTATCCTGACTTACATCGCAAAAGAAAATGGAGTATTTAAATAATCTAACTGGAATCTCAATCATTGAAAGCCAAAAATTATCAAATTTCATTGTTTACGTGGTATTTTTTACCAAAACTAGAAAAACATGTTCATTACCAGATTATCACGTTGCAAGTAGCAAACCACTATTGAACTATTGTTATATTGAGAATTATGCCAAACTTGCTTTTCGCTTTATGTTCATTTCATTATCAAAAAGAAATTCGCACGTAAATGCTTTTTCAAAACAATTCAGCGAAAATAACATTCCAAGTTTAACTAGCAATAAAGGAATGAAGTGCTGTCTCTGAATATTTTTCCTTTGTATATTCTAAGTAAGTACTTTACTTTAATGCGATTAAAAATAAATGAAACGTGAATTTGTGTTTTAAATTTCAAATACATATTCTAAATAAATTAATTTTGCAATATGTTTCGATAACGTGTGTTCATGACCTTAGCATTTGTTTTTACTACTAATGACTTGCTAGCAATCAAACCTATTAATTAACTTCCAGTGCAAACAAAAACAAAATTAAAAGATTACAGAGATTTTCATATTTATGAAATGAAATTTATTATGGAACTTACAAAATAAAGAAAATAATTGCAACTTACCTTGTTTAGCAGAAATAAAATTAGATCAATCAATCAAACAAATTTATTAAACATTAATCGTGAAAAATAAACAAGACCATTTTTGAAATGTACAAAATCAAATAAACTTGAATCAATAAAATATGATAAGTGTTACGTTTGCAAATCATTTACTTTATCATAAATACAATATCGTATTGAATATCATTTAAACATAATCCGTTTATTTCCCAGTACGCAGAAACATTCCTTGATGCACTCTTGCACATCGGCCAGATTTTTACAAGGTTGAACCTGCAGTTTTTCCAAAGATACCGCTTTCTTTTTCAAATTGCTTACAAGATCACTAGCAGTATCCACATTCATACTCTCAGCCATTCGAATCTCGTCAATAGTGAGTACTTCAGCCCCATCAATATATCGAAGCTCGTCATACATCGGCCAATTCTTTGAGCAAGCGCGACATTGACAATCGAATAAATATTGCGCTTTAAGTTGTTGCAAACGTTCATTTTTTGGCATAACAGCATAATGGTACCTACAATTAATTAAACCCTTTTAAAATTAATTCGCCAAAATAAAGTTAAGACAAACCCATAGTTGTCGAACAATTGTTCTCCCTTTTTAATTGAACACAAGGCTCTGGTAACAATCGTAGGGCCATAACAATGTCTCACGACATTAGGGGCGCATGAATGATTGAAGATTGATAAGAAACTGTAGGCACCAGCACCTATTTCATCACAAAATGCTTCAACCGGTTCACCTGTGATGTCAACGGTGATCACTTTCTCGCTAATTTCGTGAAAGTTGGACGGTGCCGTTTGCATATGCTTCAAGAGCAATCCTTTAAAAATCTCCTCATGCTTTTCTTCCTTTTTATCTTTGATTTTGAAGAAGGACGTGTTGCGTTTGACCTGATCGTAAATCACAGCAGCACCTACAGCGCGCTTGAACAAATCTGCAACGCTCCTGAAGTCCGTGTTGGCAATTAAATTATGTATTTCTTTATATCTAGCAGATTCGTAAGTTTCTTCCTCGAAAGTGTCTTCACTGGAATACTTGTGAATCTCGCCGTATTCCGGCAACGCTTGCAGTGCGACTCGAAGTGCAGCAAGTGATAGTTTCGGGGCTTGCAAGCCTATCAAAGTATCGGTTATCGGACATTCAAACTGATGGAAGTTGTCCCATGCATATTGCTTGCATTCGTCCGAGCAGAAAAACGCAAACGTGCAGTAGTCGCATGGGATGAGTGCGTAGCACATTTTCATGCACCGCTGACAATGAGTGCTCGAAATACTCGCTTCGTACAATACGATAGCGGCATACGGCTGTTCCACAGCAATAACATCACCAATTTCAATATCTTTTGTGGCTATAACAAAACGGCCGTGTTCTAAGGATTTGTTTATTCGAACTGAATCGCCGGCGCACGCAATGCGTGCATTAACATTGTGCGTTAGTTTCGGTATTGTCTGTTCATCAGGTTTCTTTGATTTGCCATCATTAACAAGAGCTTGGTATTCATGAATGCTGGCCTGAATTTGGGAGGCGTTCATGTTATCGCATTTGAACGCCCTGTCCAAGTTCTAAACAGCGAATATTACAATATTAATAAATCATACCCAAATCAATCCCTGGATAGAGTTTAAAAGAGGGATGCTTATGATGTTGATGTCGAATCACAATGAAATAGAAAGTAGAAAACTCCCTCTTTTGAACTGCATCCGGGAACATGTTGTATTTTGGGCATTGTTAATCTTGAAAGTAATTATACCTCGACACATTCGGCAAATCGGCGTAATTTGTACAAAAGTTCGCTTCGCGCAATATACGCTTTTCCCAAGCTTTCGCTATTTGGCAGACCATTGGCAATCGCTCTAGTTAGGAGTTCCAACGCATTTTGTGTATTTTCATTCTCATTTTCGGCCTGAATTCGTAAACGCTCACATTCCTTATCGTTCTTTTTGCCGCACGGATAGGCGCCGACGTTCGGAAACAATTCAAACTTTTGAAGTAATTGGTAGGCGAACTCCAAGCGCGCTCTGTCATCAGCTAGCAGTTTGAATTCGTCGGAGACTTGAACGACCAAGTTTGCCGCGGCCAGTTTGCTGCACAGCGCTTTAAAGATTTCGTCACTCGTACACATCTTGCTCATTGTTTATTTTGCCGTCTCGTTGCCGAATGCGTGAATGCGATAAGAGTGTACAAACGGCACCAACGGCACGGCGTGCACCCGCATTAATCGATTTTCACAATGTGGACTATCCCTCCTGCATTACCTCTGCCTGTGAGTCCTGTATGCAATGCCGATGTCGATTTAAACGAGTTCAGTTCAGTTGTTACTTTTGCTTCGCTGGGTGCGGATCCTGAGTGGTCACCGGGAATCGGGAGTTGTTGCTTCAATCAGTGATTAAACTGCGGTCACGTCACGGCGTTAAAATGTCGCGCTACGTTACACCGTTTCTCGTTGTAAACCTCGGTGCCGAAATGGTGTTTGTCGTTGCTCAAAGATTGCAAGCGCAAGGCGTCGATCACGAACGTTCCGCACTTGGTATGCGACTACCACAACCCACAAAACACTCATCAACTTTTCTGCTTACAGCCTATGAGCCTATATTTATTTGTAGCAGCATAGCATAAAATAAATGCGAACGCACGCCGTGTTTTGTAACGTTTGTAACGTCCTGGTCCCGTCCCGACAATCCGGCAAATCAAAGCCATCCAAATCTACACACTCCACTCGCACTCCTATCTCCTATCTAATTTCAGTTTGACTAGTCGCAATATAAATCCATGCACCTCGCACTACATCATTTAATTGTTGACTGTTGTTGCAAAGCAAAGTAAGAAGCCAGCATACACCGCAAAAGAAAATCAAAACCGTTGCCAATTGCTTTATTTCAACTGTACTTTTATGTTTCTAATTCTTTTTTTTGTTATGTTAATAATATAGCTATAATGCATTATTTTAATTTTGTTTTCTCAATAAATGTTATTAAAATTGCAAATAAGCTTTGTTTATTCTTTAGTGTTTTTTCTATTGCCTCATACATTCACATTTATTTCCATTTTCCACTTATATAAAAGTCGATTGTTTTATAAAAGTCATTATAGTTTGATATCACAATCAATAATCGATAAAATACCTTCTCACGGTTGTTTGTATCATGATGATTACCATCAATATTAATTTCGTGCTTCCTTTATTCCATATATGCATAATTAAAGTACTGGATGAAATAATTTCCGTCCTCGTATCAAATCAACTAATTACTGAAATCGTTAAACCGCAAGCGGCCTATTCGCATCAATCAATCAAGGACCTCATCGAAGATGTAACGCAGTCATCAATGATGCGCCTAGACTCGAAATCGATGGATAAGCTATGGGATTTGATAACAATGGTTTTCAAATGGCAGATTACACTTAGTCCTGACTTGCTCAAGTTGTCTCAGCGGCATTTGTACGAGATCGAAAACTACGTGACAAATGAAGCCACACAGTTGCAGTTACACAAGCTGCAAAACATTTTCGATAACTATGCGAAAATCTTAAGCCCCAACGAAATACAAGAATTGCGCGGTGCGGTGCTGAATTGGCTCAAGGATTTTCATGTACGCGTGTCCTTGCTCCTAAGGATCGGTTTACAGGATAACGAAGGCCGCTTCGTTGTTGACAATTTATGCCCGTTTGCTGAAGATATGCTGCGAAATTTAGGCGAAAATATTTACAGCGTTACCCAGAATGGAAAATTGTTGCGCGAGGATGACAGCGAGAAGGACAGGGGGGAAGAAAAGGATATTAATCGTAATGAGGCACTCGAATTAGAAATGTTGGCCGATCAATTGAAAGGGACCAATAACCTTGCCGGCGGGGTTACTACCACGAATAATGTTTTGAAATTATCGATCAATCAAAAAGAGAATAAAAATAAAAGTCATTTTGATAATATATCTATGGTGGACTCGCAAGGCAATAATAACAATGGTAATGTGGACAAGCTGGAAAATATGTTTGACGACTTGCAAATTACCAGTGAAACTAACGACAACGATAATTTGAATGAAGATCTGATCAATATGATAGAAAACGACGCAAATTAATTATGTATGGGAAGTATAATTGAGTGAATAATATACCTACATTATACCTAGTACCTAGGATATAAGCAAAGTCAAAGAAAATATATATATCACCTACTCCTATACTTAAACTCAATGAAGCAATCAAGTACTGAACTAATTTTTAATTATTTATAAAAATATTAAGTATAAGAAAAGCCTCGAAAAAAATATTGTAATTTATGTTACGTTACTTTTAAGAAAATACTGTTGTTAAAGAAAATAAAGGTTCCTATATAATTTCTATATAATTTCGGGCGTACATTGCAACCCTTCACCCACATTCTCACTTAAGCGTGTTAAACTTAAAATTATTGATTGTCCAAAAATAAAAACGAACCATAATAAATCACCAAGTACGAAACCAAAAATGCACAATATGAAGGAGTAAATTATATGAAATTTATGCAATGTATGAATAATTATTTAAAAATGAAATACAAAAGTGTTGATTGTTCATTGTTGATAAATAATCAGTATGCAAAAATGTCTATGCATGTTCCCCTTTCTATAGTTATTGGTTTTCGTAGAAACACAAGGTAAATTACAAAGGAATAAATAAGGCAACTGAACTGAGAATGTCGGAATTGATAATATTTTACCACAGTAATCGATAACATTACGTGGTGTAAATATTATTGCTAGCAATCCTAACTTAAACGCCTAGGCCTAACATATAGCACAAACAACTTTTCAAAATCACTAATTCGGAATTTGGAATGATTCAAAGTATTTTCGAAGCGCATGCCGAATTTAAGCCGATTGAATCGTTTTTATCTTAAATTCAAAGTTTTGGTAAATGTTATATGGCTGAATGCAAAAAATAAATTAACAAATAATTAAATGTAAATATGCATTTGGTTCGATCGGTTTTCATTGCATTGCAAACGGGAATAAAATAAGAAAAGTCGAGAATAAAAATGTGAGCATTGTCAAATTCCAATTCGAAATATTGAACTATAAATTTTATATTTTTGCATGTATCTAGACGCAAAATACGCAAACAAGCAGTCGGTTACACGAATTTTTGATTTGATTTGCATTTCGCGCGAAATAAATCCATAGGCCTCCTTTATAGATGCCTGTGCAAATTACAGAGCTCCTTTCAAGTCAACTTTTATTTCAATACGAATGTCAACCGGACATATTTCTAAATCAATAAGTTCTATAACATTGCAACCTTAGAAATCGCCTATTTTACACCGAGTTTTAACACAAAACAATAAAAACGTTAATAACCATGCGTGTGTTAAGAGGTGCTTCTCATTTAGTCCAACAATTCCGTAGTTTATCTTCACAAACGATCAATGCAACCAAATTAATCTACAGCGAATACGGAGATCCTCTAAGCGTCATACAAAAAGTCGAAGCGCAAATACCGCAAGTTGAGCCAAAGCAGCTACTCGTCCGCATGCTGGCAGCACCAGTCAATCCCGCGGATATAAATACGATTCAAGGCAAGTATCCATCGAAGCCAACGCTGCCCGCTATCCCCGGCAACGAAGGCGTCGGCGAAGTGATACAAGTAGGCAACCAAGTATCCGACTTTGCCGTTGGGGACCGCGTGGTGCCACTGATTACAATGGTTGGCACATGGCAATCGCATGCAGTCCTGAACCAAGAGGAGGCATTGAAAATTCCCGCCGAATTAGGCCTAATTGAAGCATGCACTTTAACCGTTAATCCTTGCACTGCCTATCGAATGCTCAAAGATTTTGCTGCTTTGAAACAAGGCGATTGCGTTATTCAAAATGGCGGGAATTCTGCTTGCGGGCAAAA
Organism: Leptusa sp. GC000079; assembly: GCA_030264655.1. Lineage (NCBI taxonomy): Eukaryota > Metazoa > Arthropoda > Insecta > Coleoptera > Staphylinidae > Leptusa > Leptusa sp. GC000079. The sequence continues at coordinate 24,769 of JARJDT010002463.1, forward strand.
TGTCATACAATTATGCAACATTTGGGGGATTAATTCCGTCAATATTGTCCGCGATAGACCAGACATTAACGAACTTAAGGATTACTTAAAGAACTTAGGAGCGTCTGTTGTCCTTACCGAGGAAGAATTAAGGACAACGAAGTTGTTCAAAAACAAAGAACTGCCCAAGCCGAAATTGGCGCTTAATTGTGTTGGCGGGAAAAGCGCTACTGAACTAATGCGCACGCTGGAACACAGCGCGCCCATTGTCACCTATGGGGGGATGTCCAGGGAACCTGTCACTATTGGCACAGCTATGCTCATCTTTAAAAACATAGAAGTGCGCGGTTTTTGGATGACCGAATGGTCAAAGAGATATGCGAGCTCCCCGAAGAGGAAGGAAATGTTTGATGACATCATTAATATGATGGTGGCGAAGAAACTGCATGGTCCCGCTTTCAAGCTGGTTAAATTCGCAGACTACAAGGAGGCATTGGAGAATACATTAAAGATCCAGGGAATGACTGGGCAAAAATACATTCTTGACTTTGTCAATTTTGCCCACTAAGTGATTTCAGAAGGGGAGAATATAATGTTATAATAAAATGTAAAAAGAGAAAAAATATTTTTGTAAAATAAAAATAAATTACCCAATGCAACATTTATCAATTGCAATATTGATTTATAGTTTCGCTGGCGAAAAAGTTATTTATTGATGTGCCTAAATACCTAGTGTTTCCTATCAAATAACTAATCCTTGGAATCAAGGAAAACAGCTAGCAATACTTATTCTTTGTATTTATAGTACTTAAGTGCGTGGTCTCCGATTTCAATCTAGTAAAATGATTGTTTACTCAACATTTGCACCTGATTAAAATGCATTCAATAATAGCGAATAGCGTTAACGTTGAACATCCAGTGTAATCTATATTGCGAACAATGAGATAATTAACAACTTCATAGCACTTGCAACTCGAACTTGCACTGGTGGGCATTCCCTTTGGACATACTTACAGGCCTACACACGAGTTCGCAGCCTTACGGCACAATATACTAATACTAAGCTACATTTAATCAGTTTATAAGTCGGTAACAAGTAGTTATAATAATGAGTTTCATTCTTTCCTGCATGCATTCACTTCTTTCTTCTTCGCCCGTGTGCGGTTGCATCAGCGCAACGCATACGTTGTTCTGTCGTTTCTTTTTATTCTAGGTGTGTGTTCACTGTTGCTGTTCAATACAAATGTACGAAACGTAAGAATGAATGCATTCGCATGCGATATGCATATGCATAAGCATATCTAGATGCTTGAGATGCACTTGCATCCTTGCAGCAAGCCAGCAACCAGCCAGGCAACGCAAACTTAGATGTAAACGCGAACACGTTACGTTAAGTAGATGTAGATGTGGCCGAGAGATGAGAGCTGCACCAAATGAGTTTTGTGCGTTCGTTTGAAATTGCAAATGAAAATGAGAATGTGAATAAGAATGAGATTGAAAATGAGAATATGAAACCAAGGACGAATTTGTAGAACGACCCTCGCAAATCTAAAACTGCGCAACTTCCAACACTAAGTAATCCAAGCAAACAAACTATTTACAATGAGCATCTAATTCTAAACAATTTCAATTTGCTGAACAACTATACAAGACATATTTCTTAATTGTCTAATTAGTATATGAAAAAACTTTAATCCAACAAATTCGGTTTTGAAACCAAACCACCAAACGTTGTTCGACGTGCACACAACTAAGCTGCGTAGACACAATGTCTAAGCTGCATATAGGGAACGCGAACGACCTTATTTTATTTATTTTACCTTTCTCACTGCTCACATACCTAACCTACCCGATGCGATATCTAAGATACGAGCCGCATCTATATCTATAACACATATGAAGTGCTTTACACCATCGAGAAATTGAATCACAGTGTAGAACATGTACTGTAACAGAACAGGGCACAGGCACAGACACAGGGATGGCAACTAAGTAATTTGTTGCTTGGAGTGCAAGAACGACTTGTAAGAGTTGAGAGACAATGTTCTCAAGCTGGACCTGGACCATATATGTGCATATATGCGTATGAGTAGCGACTAGCAATCTACTGGAGCAACTCCAAGTATTATGGAGTGTCATAAATTAATAGTTAATTTTTAAACGAGATAATTGTAAATGTGCATTTTTGTCGCTCGACCCATAATTATAAATAATACCAATTTATCCACCTGTTCAGCCATGAGTAAATCTACTTTTTATTCTACAATTTTCACATACCAAAGACCAAAGCCAGACACGATTTATTAACAAAACATGTTTGCAATTTTAAAACGCGACTATTGTTTGATCAACATTGTTGGGTGTTTATTCGATTATTCACTGTTGCTGCGCAATTGATTATTGACGTTATAATTTGTCACAACATTTTCGGCCCAATCATTAATTTCAGTTTTTTTAACGCTAGAAGCGCAAATTGCAAAAAACAAGCATGTCGCATTTGGACCATTTAACTTTGGCCAATAAAAAGAACTCGGTTGGCAAAACACGCTTAAACACAGAACTAAATCGCATCAATCGGGAACAATTAATTGAAATGCGCATGCATAAAAATGCCCGGCAAAGATTTAAGAATAAATATGCCAGGATGGACGGGTTTAATGAATCCAAAGAGAACGAGGTACAACAAGCTGTCGCAAACGAATTATTTAAACGTTTCTTTTCAACTTCAACTCTTCTGACTTACGTAATATTTGCCTTGAATTAATTTTATTATTGAATGCGCATTTAAATTTGCATTTATGCAGGTTGAAAATGTGAAATGCTAAAGCCGAAAACAAACAAAAAATGCACAACATAAGAATATGCAATTAACATTTAAAATTTAAATTAAGAACGAAGAAAAAATGTCAAAACAAAGTGAACACATTTCAAGCTTCAACTCTTCATATTGCAAACTCTTTGCGATCGTTATCTAAATTAATTTTTGGACGTTACATTATTCAAGATATATTTATTTGTATTTTTAAATATAACTCGTTCTTATCTGCGTTCATCTTGAAATTCTCTCTTTTCTCGAATTCCTTCTCATTCTCCTTCTGCGTTCTAAAATTTGCAATTTGCTGAACTGTCCTGTCCGCTTCTTCAAGTATGCTTTATATGAAGCCTATTTTCATATTCGTCTCATAATTAATTTAATTTTAAATATTTGCGTTAATAAACTTTAGGCATCCGACGTCATCATGTACGAAACACACAATCCTGGTTTCTGCTATCGTCGGAATGGAGAATGTCGTCTGCAACAATCGTGCATAACGAATTCGTCCGTCAACATAAAAGTTGGTGTTCCTTGTAACTTGTAATATTATCATTTTATCTTATTTGTTTATTAATTCTTTTATTTGTAAAAATTTTCGCTCATCTGCACTTTTGTAAAGTGTGCAAGTGTTGAATAGCTTTGCATAAAATTAAATTTTTGTTTAAGGATTTACACATTTTGCTCTTCACCAAAGGTGAAATTGACATTGACAAAGTCCTGTGCTTATATTTGTTGACTGCTCACACCTGCGAAACGCTACGCACACCGCCAAAATCGCAATGCAACAGTTTTTTAGCCCGTCAGAAATCGCCAGTGGAGCGATTGATCGATCGATCCAGGAGACGCAAAACCGAGCATAATTTGCTCAAACTTTTGCCTCTTTACATTCTAACTTTGCCAGTAACTGATCGTAGGGAACAAATGAAAGACCAACGACTAGCCGGCAAAATAATTATCAACATAAAGATTTTGCAGATTGTTGAATCGGTTAACAATGCACTGGAAGTGAGCAATCCTGACTTGATGCAAAAGTTTCTTAGTTCAGCGATCGACATGAACAAAATTCAAATGGTTTTAGGAAAACCAAAGATGCACAACTTTTATAAAAATCTCTACGGGCAAAATATCATTTCAAGTTGCGAATCATTTGTATTAGACTCATGGCATAAGGATTATGTTATACCATTTGAAGTGGATGTTGACCCTTTAGCAAGCTTGTTATATGTCATCAAACAAAATGTCCTACTAATGCCCAACAGTAACACTTGGAAAATGTACAATATGCCCATGGATAAGATCAAAGCACTTGTCGAACATGGCAAAGATTTAACAAAGGAAAATAAAGGAACTGAAACCAATTCATCAACTATAATTACAGAGAAATGCACATCTGGTGGTGTTTGTGGGCCAGCACACTCCAGCACAAGCACAATCACGGCACTAATTCAGGTTATAAGAAAGGAGGTGAATAGGGAAGAAGGATCAACCGCTAAAAAGTCGCTAGCACATATTCCGGAAGATACCAGTGTAAGCGTTAAATCGAAGCCAGGCTCAGCACGAAGTTGGAACAAATCAGAAAAATCCATAATAAACAACGATAAAAAATTGGACAATATCGAATCACAATGCACCTTGTACAGCGATTCCGGAAGTACCACAAAACTAGAAGAGGATTTCTCTCTCCATCTTGAGCCCGATTCTTGCGATATTGATATACGCGAAACAGTCGCGCAACATCAACCGAAAATTATGAAAAATTTGCAGTTAGGTTTTTCAGAAGCACAAGTTGAAGAGGGTATGCAAACACTCAGCAAGCAAGACTTGCTACCCTTGGATGCGTTGGCAAATCTCTTAAGGTAATTACAGTTAGCAACAAATTCGTACTTATCTCTGATTCTGACTGAACAATACCTTCTTGGAGATGTGTTGGTAACGCAAGTTACTTTCTGAATTTTTATTTATCGATGCATGTTATTAGAAACGAAAACGAAGCGAAACACAATTGAACGCAACAACCAACAGCCAACATTCAAATAATATGTACATTTGTACAATATGAAAATATCGAATAAGGCAAAATGACGCACGCCGAACACGTCCGCGCCGTCGTCGGTCGCCGTAATTGTTGGTAGTAAAATCACGCTTCGTAAAACAATGTTTCACTGATGTTTTCGTATGTAAAAAGGCCTCTCTTAAACATCAACGTCAAACATTCCCTATACGTGTGTGTTGAATGCGTAATTCACAGTTTTCTTTTTTATCATACTCTTTTCCTTGATGCTTGGTGTTTAATATAGTATGGAACATAAACTACAAGCACCAAACCAACAATACATTGCACCGTATATTTTCTATTTTATTTTTTGTATGCATTTTCTTATTCTCAAACACATCATACCATCATCTTAGTGTTTTGTTTTAAATTCACGCCTTTCATACCTTGGCTGTGGCCGTACAATAGGAATGTTGTTTTATTGTTTCCTTATATTTTCCATGTTCGTTATTTAATATTGGCTTCGACTGCATTTTTAATTTAAAGCAAAAAAGTAAGAAGGGAATCACAAGCGGAATATCGCAATGTGATACAGGATCTTACGCCGCCGACATTCGTCGATAACGAATCGCAAGGTACGAGTCAAGGAACCAAAGGATCCTCGACGTGCACGCATGGTTCATACAACTTGAAGCAAACCACATGTGTTGCGTGTCTGAGACGATGGAGACATCCGTTACCAACGCCCAAAATATCGAAAATTAAAAAGTATTTGGTGCCCCAATTAAAAGACACTTCATATTTTTCCTCGAAAAGTGCTCAGCGAATCTCCGAATTGATCAATGACAAAGTGAAAATGTTCGAACAAAGTGAAGAAAATGAAAGTCATCCCAAAGAAGGAGTTTTCAGTAATCGCATGTATAAGCAGCTTGCCAAAGGTAACCAACTGCACTAATATCAATCCGTAAATATCACTGATAACATCTTCTTGCCGGCAGGGAATTACTTACAAGATAATTCAATTGAAATTATTGATTTGGACGAACTTGAATTGGCCAAAATTCGGCAAGAAATTAGAGAATGCGAAACATCGAAGAAACTCAAAGAGTTCTTGCAAATGCCGCTGTAATTATTCTGTTATTCAATACCTGAATGCATTATTATAGAATCGACGTACATCTCAGCAAACCACTCATAATTTCATATTTCACAATTATACAATTACAAAATATGGTATACCAAAACCCAAACCCAATAACACCAATAAATAACATGATTAGCTTCAAAAAAAAGTTAATAAGACATTTTATGTCCTTGATTTTATTGCCATAGGTGTCGATACAAAATCTCTCCACGAATGAGAAACAAATCGAAACCAAGAATTTCGATTTCAAAATCGACAACGACACATAAGCCACACTAGTAAAATCTCATTCGTATGAAGAACAAACTAAGTGTAATAAATTAAAAACAAAATTAATAAAAAATTAAGAACATTATCGAAACTATCATATTTATTTTGAAATTGGCAAATGATATTTATACCTGTACAGACATTCATTCTAAGCATTCATTCCTTTCCTAAGATTAATTCATTTTTGTTTTCTAAACCAACCGTAGGCATATTAAATAATCGAAACACCTGTTCGTTGTGTTTATTGTTCGTTTCTTGCTAAATCTGAATGTTAAATGCGGTTGTTGTGTTATTGAATGTTGAAATGAATCTGCCAGCGACGTATATTTGCTATGAAAGCATGTTTGAAACGCTCAGCGATGGAAAATGGAAATGAAATAGGTGGACACACATAAGAAAAGGCGAGAACTTGTAATTTAACCTTCTTGGTCTTCAATACATGAACTGAAACTGTTTAAAGTTTAGTTTAGTCCATACGATATCTATAAGTTTACACTTTGCATGCGTGATACGTTCTAGTAATGTAGTAGCAAAGTTAAGTGAATAAAAAATAAAACTTTCCAAGGTCCATTCTCTCTTCACCACACACATGCAGGTGTAGATTTTTACACTTTGCATAGAACATTGCGTCAATGCGTCTATAATCTACTTATACTATGCACTTGAATGCTGCACAATGTGTTGGCGATTATTTAAATTTCAGATTCATGTCTTTTAATGCAACGTAGACGCAAAATAAACAACAAATTGAAATTGAGTATCTTAAGTATTTAACTATTTCAACAATTTTAGATTTTACTAACTAAACGCTCTGCTTTCAGTGTTTCTGTGTCGATGTCGATATAAGAATAACAAGTGGATCGATTGTGGTATTTATGAATAAACTAGTTAAAATTATAAAGAGATAATTTAAATATTTTTCTAATATTTTACGTGTTCATAAAAATAATGTGGATGACCACATGGCATTTGACTACTTTTATGTCTTCGCTGAACTGCTATTAAATTAGAAACTAATTCTTACGAGTGCGACATTTATAATTAATTTGAACTTAATCATAATCTAAATGCAAGGGTAAAGGCAAAAGTAAGTGAGATTTAAATTGTGAAATGGATAATAAAAATAACTATCGAATGAAAATAAAAATCAGACGCAAATATACTCGTAAAAACTAAAAAAATATAAACGGAACACTATGAAGACTATTAAGCCTTCTTCAGCGTTAAAATGAGAAATTTTAAGATGAGATGTGACGTGATGTGAAGGTGTAAAATAACTTTTGATTCAAGATCATCATAATAATGGTAATAAAAGGTAAGTTAAAAAGTGAAATGATATGAAATAAGCTTGAAGAAATGAAAATCGAAAACATCAAATGTAAGACGTTCAAATTTTCTAAACATCATTTAAGAGTGTTCTTCTACTGATGCGTGTATGCCAGGTGTATGCTATAAAAATATGAATTTGAAATATAAAATCATAAAAATGTATGTCTAATAAATCAAAATCAAAAATCACTTTCGAATCGAAATCGGAATCAAGGAATCAACTCATAAATGCTTCATCTTCATCACATGTTCATCTGCTTGCCTTTACAACATCTCACGCTTGTTTTTGTTTCACTACATGAACATTTCTTTCTTCCTTTATGTTTTCTAGACATTAGCTATATACAAGTTGTTTTTACAATATGTGTATTTTTACAAATATAGAAACGACTTCTTCTCGGTAAACGTAAATTATCTATGCACGATTTTTAAAAATCGATTATTTGATTATTACATTAATTAATGTGTGAATATGATAAGTAACTATATTAATTACTCATGCCTCAATTATTCCCTTTCAATAATATTTATTAAGCACGTTTTATTTTTTTCGATGTTGTTAAACAGGATGTCTATTATCTGTTATTAGTTTAGAATATCTAAGAGTTGACGTTAATTAGCTTACAAACATTTTGCATGCGCATTTTTGTGCATATATATTCAGAATACACAATAAAGTCAGAAAGTTTACAAACGAAAAATGCAAGGAATTGTAAACGATCAGATTGAAAAAAAACCTGCGCAAAAACCTATAACGTTTCGCGGATGATTCAATCAATTCCGTTTACTTGGACAACTCATGGCCGTGTAAATGTATTCATTTACTCAATTATTGATAGTTCGTGGTTCGAATTCGCATGAAGCAACAAACAGGTATCAATACGTATTTACTTCTAATTGTGTTTCTCGCATGTTGTGTATCGATAATTATATTATGTATGATTAAGTGCAAATTTGCGGCATTTTCATTAAAGGAGATCTGCAATAAAACAGGCACAGCCTGCACCTATCTCATTATTTGCAGTATTATTTAATTAATAACTCAACTTTCAGTTTCTCTGAGTCGTTGTTTTAGAAAACACTATCTGTCTGATACGCGATATGCGTCATCTTTCTTCAAATGCTAAATGCCTGTAGCCAAAAGGATATTTAAAAGTAAAGCGCAGCTAAAAAAAATCGACTTGTCTGGAAGCTATTTGTCTATTTAAATATAAAAGTGAAATCTCGAAAAATAACTACCAAAGAGAACACTTGGAAGACACAGATCGCAGATGTTGTGAGATTAAGTGAAACTCAAGACTTTTGGCATTATTGCCCATTCAGTAGTGTAGCTATTTGATCGATAAATCTAGCAATATTCATAGCGTGTTAATATCGATGGAGAAAACACTGATTAGTTTTTTGGTGAGCGGTGAGCTTCTGCAGCTTCACTAATAATTCATAGAATTTCTCCGCGGAAAGTTGCACTGATTGCAGGAAGTTGCAACTTCGCAGTGTTTGCAGTTTCAACTTTAAACCCAACACCGAAAGATGAAAGATGAAGACTTATGTTGGCTATAGGTTCTGTACTTCTTTTACAATCGACACGAGTTGAACCAGTGTCAGGTGAAACACATCGCATCAAACAGCGAAAGAGCGCGCAAACAACAACAAAGGTGCGCCACGCGATTTCACTCGCGACGCGCACACACGCACACAGCTCGCAACATACACGTGTTTCAATGCGTGGTACAGGCGGTAAATGTGTGTTTTTAAACGGTTTCAAAACGAAACGAAATGTAATTTCTGATTTCTGCGTTTCATGTTTTATGTTTGTTGTTCATGTTCGTGTGCATGTTTGGGTTCGCAGTGGTTTTTGTTGCCTTTGGTCGTCTTTTAATACGAAACGAAACATTCATTAGTTTTATAAACAACTATAAGCTGGCTGCTCAAGCTGAAGCAGACCTTCGGAGAAAATTTTCTCAGCATAATCGAAGATCGAAGCCAATTAATCGATTGCGTTTTTATATTTACTAACATTTTCGACTTGTACGAGTATGAATGAATATGTTTTGCTTTCAAGTTCGCGTTTACGGGCACATGAAACGTGCGTTTTCTTGAATATCAGAAAAAACAATTAAAACTATGCGAGCGCATTACCATTGTTTAGAAAAATTTGAAAGAATGTGATTTACAACCCTTGCTTCGTGCTTAGCAACCTGATTGAATTGGATTTATTTTCTAAATTTTGAAATTTCTTGAAAAACAAGACTCTTGTGAAACCCTAGATTTGTATGTAAGTAGTTGAATCAGAAACGTATTAGCAATTTGCCAATCTCTGAAGTGAAGAGAAGATTAAATGGCAAGAGTCATTTTTAGCACTAATACGTAGTTTATTGTAAATTTCAATCAATATCTTTAACTTTCTATCAATTTCATCCGACAAACCCAACGTATTATTTTGCTGTCTAGAATGTTTCTTTGTTTGAGCCGTATTCTCGTCTGAGGTTTCTATATTTCTAGGTAAACCCTAATAATAAAGATATATATAATTGGAAAAGTCACACAAATTGAAATAAGTAGGTAGGACATAAAGATACACAACATGAACACCGACATCACACAACATTGTATATCAGACAGGCGAAAGACCCGAATGCAAGTAAGTATTAACAAGTAAGTAGCACTTGTAGGTTGTAAGTAGTACAAATAAAAGTAAGTAAAAAGTAAAGTTGGACAATAACGCAAGCAAAATTTAAAATAAATACATGCATTCGAGTAAAACTGCGCCGCAGACCAAACAGCACACACCAATGAACGCAACTGAACAATTATATGGATATTTTGACGACACATGAACATGAACATGCAACAAGTGAGACGACGAGTTCAAGTACATGCGAAAATCAGCGCAGTGTGGGTTTCTTCACTTATTCACTTAATTGTTCTTGTTCTGTAAAATATAAAATGAAGCCAAAAACCACAAAAAAAAGTAATAATAAGTTTAAAGTAGACTTAGTAGACTTTAGGAAAGTGTAAAAAATGAACAGCAGAAAATTGAAATCCTTAAAAAGTGGCCAAATCAATCACTCGGTCGAAATCATTACTTCAAAATAAACTAGTAACCAGAAGAAGCTTTATAGCTGTGCATTATGACCAGTATTTCAAATGACTGAGCCTATTAAGTGGTAACCCAAATATTCTTACGTGTTTTCAATAAAAAACTAATCACTCAACTTCGGCAGCTTTATAATAACTAACGTAACCAAGTAACTAATCTCGGAGTTTGAAGTAGTTGAAGTGAAGCCATTTTCATAATTATGACATTTTTCTTAATCCTCACATTACCATTTAATTAGTTTTCAAGTTTTCGTATTTTTTAAATGTAAAACCATATGTTATCTTTCCGCTGCGTTCGCCTTGATTTCTTTGTTCATTTTGTGTTCCAAATATCAATGCTCTCGTGTGTCCCTCACGCTAACCCATTAAATTTTATGGAAACATCAAACACGTGATAGAAAACATGACACGATGTGTAAGAAATCTAATAGAAAATCACAATAGAAAAGCTTGCTTGCTCGTAATAATCGAATGAATACAAGAAAAATGCCTAAAGCAGCAGTCTCCTGCAGAGACGCGCAGCAGTCTACGGCAACTTATTCTAATTTGTAGCGCTACTTAAACATAACCTACTAGGACCTGCATGCATTTATTGAAACTTATCCAGATTAACAAATAGACATTAAAATTATGGTCACTTTCTATGTGGAAATCGCACGTTTAACATGAAAAAAACTGGAATTATTCGGAGAAATTCCAAATATACACCGGTTTATAGGTGTTCTAGTTTACTAATTGTTAGCCTTATTGTTTACCTCATCGATTCACTGCCTATAACTTGTTTTTAATTGTTTATTGGTTTGGTCAAGGCATCATGACATGCTTCTTTGTTATCAGTTACATTAACATTAACAAAATAAAGGAAGATAAAAGTGTTGAACAATCCTTTAAGAATGTTAAACAACGATGTATTTGTTTTATAATAGTTTTGATAATGAACAAAAACTTGAAAAATTTGATACTCAATAATTCAATGAAAATATTGTTACCAAATTACCAGATTATCTACAACTTATGCAGCAATAAATTTTTGTTCCATATTAGTTTGGATCATAACTCAACCCTGCTTTTTAAATGTTTCTGTTTGAATTCATTTAAAACCAGTATTTACATCATGATCATGGATGTCTTATGATCATGAAAATTTTCGATTTAGGCATAGAACTGATTAGATTTTTTACAAAAACATGTTAGAGTGCTCTGCGCGTTGCAGTCTTTATCAGTTGTTGGTTTAGAAATATAGAAATCTAATCATTGCTGGGATGAGATCAGGAAGTCGTGTGGTGTAAACACCAATTTTTATTTCATTATCATATGTGTACCCTATATACAATATTTCAATAACATGCAGTGAACATCATCTTCATCTTCATCATCGTGATGGCACCGTCGTGCATCTCTAATTAAGCCTCATCAGAAATTCATTAAAACATCGAACTATTATATGTACACGACGTAAGTGTAAGTACGAACCCGCAGCATCAGCACTGCCTCAATATGTCTTCCAAGGAACACGATGGAGCAGGACGCCGCAAACATCTTCAACCGCGTATATATCAAGATTTACTACCCATAACAACCACAAATTCAAACTCAAACATAACAACAACTCATCTTCTTATTATTCAACAGCAACTTATTCTTATTCTTTATTCTCACCTTTGCTCCGCGTCGTTTGGTTGCTTTTCAATTTCGGTTGTTCCTTGCTACCTCGCTTCTCGCTTGTATTTAAATCTTCATTCTAAGCCCAAGCGGTGATGTTCCCGTTCTTAGGCAACTTTGCTCACCTGAGCGTTCGACCGGTAATCGAAGTGCCTTATTAAAGCACATGCGCAACTTACTTAGCTTCGAATCCCCGGCAAACGCAACGCACCTTACGGGAGTGCATGCTGCATGCAGGCTGTCGCCATGCGTCTTTAGAATTAATACTGAAGAAGGAAAGGAAGAATGCATTGGGAGGAAGATGAAGAATGGCATTTTATATATCTACCTGCCGCATAAAGCGCACGGTTACCGATCATGGACCGACTTTATAGCGATATATGCGTCGCATACAAGTATGTGCTGCGTATAATACATACAGGGTGATTCCAAACTATTGGAACATTTTCCTAGGGTTGAGAGAGGGCAACAAAATAATTAACTTTTTTAAAATCTTATTAAAAAGCATCCCCAAAATTTATATTTTTTTATTTATATTATTTAATGTTTGTAAATTAGTAATTATAATGTCGAATGAATTCATATTTTATTTATAATTTAAGTTTAATTAATTTATTAATAAACAATTAAGTTAAAAACTTTGCATCAGTCTATAGTTTTTTTCAATTATCTCGAAGGCGATGAGAGTTACGAAAAATATTGTGAAGCCTAATTTTGTAGATAATTAAATTTACTACCCAGTTATGTAAAAAAATATGAGGTCATTGAACAAAATTAGTTAGGAGCAAGAAAGTACGGAAACACGCTACAACTGGCGACCTCTAACGGCAAATTTATTTTCAGCATAACATTATTAAGTCTATAACAAGTTGCTTATTTTATTGCCAACCACCCCAAAAAGTATTCCAATAATTCGTGATCATCCTGTATACATAACGATGCAAAACTCTCAGAAACTGATAGAAATAGTCTTATCAATTAATATACACTGATTGATTGTTACCAATATAATGTTCCAATATATGTTATGGCTTTATGCGACAATATATTCTAAATAAATGAAAATTGAATTCGATAACGTTTGTTGACTACTTGTTATGAATATGAACCCTTTACTTTACTAATCCAACTTTCCTAATCAATATATTGGAATTTGCTGATACGAAATGCACAAGAGTGGTTTAATTAAGCATTGCGATAAGTAATGATATTGCTCGCCGATACGGGATCAATTTTATCAGTGAGTTTATTAATTTTTCCCGCTCTCGTACAGCAATTGAGAGGTAAAATCGGTAAAGGCGAGCGAAACAGAAGAACGAAAACGAGGCAAACATTATTCCCGGACTAACCGAACCAGCAAACTAGCGAGGCAGCGAGCAAGTCGCTTAAAAGTCGAATGCGGCTGAGTCAGTTGTACGTGAAACGCATGCTCGTGCAGACCTTTACTTGAACGAACCGTTCGCTCATTCGATCAATTCAATTCGTATCGTGTTATGCGTTACTGAGTAAGTTTGTCGGAGACTTGAAGCACAAGTCTGATTGGAATTGCAGTTGCAATTGGAAAGTTTTTGACAACGAAAAACTTTAATGATATCAAAAAAAGCCGAAAGCCTTTGCACCCGAAGAAGGAAAGTGCATACTTGTTGACTGATTACAAACAGTGGTTGTTCCGAAGTTGTATAGAGACCAATTGCGTGCACCGGTTAAGTGAAGTGTGCGCAACGAGACGAAATTGCACATTTTTGTGGATTATCTATAAAACACGTTTTGGCATTGAGTAAGTTGTAATTTCAATCTAATTCGATTTTAATTGATGTTTTTTATCCGTTTTAATGTCGCGCGAATGCGCAACAAGTGCAAACATTTAAGCAAGTATAACTCGAATGTGACAGCGCACGAGTTAAGGCTAAGCTAGAACCTTAAACTACTTTTTATGCACTTTTTGTAAAATAAAATATCGCGCAATTTTCGTTTTTATATGTATAATCAATCGTAAAATTCGAAGTAAAAATTTAATATCAGTATAATAATGTTGTATAAAATACTTGTTAGCTGCTAAGGAGATATAAAAAAGACAAGACAGAGGCAATGCCCAATGCCTTGAGGCTAATCAAAGAAACCGGGCAAATTTTATAAAATGGAAATGAAATTAAAGAACAAAAAACATTGAGGAAAAGAAGCAAAAGAAGCAGGTGCACTCTTCGACTTCTTCTTTGACTTGGACTTGAACATTGGAGACTTATAAGACGTGAGGAGTTGTGTTGGAACATTGGAACCTATGGGACTTCTTTAACTCCAACTCCAACTCGTACCCATACTCATTCCTATATAGTTCTTTAACTTTACTGATTGTGGTCGCTTCTTGTTGGATCGCTGGATGTGTTGGATCATGCATTGCTGCTTGTTGATGTTGTTTGTTGGTTCTTCATACCGTCATAGTCATACTTATAAGCATTTCTCGTTTCGTTTTAGTTCCACAGTTTTCTAATAGCCCTCGCTAGCCATACGCATATAAAGCAAATGCCTAAGGTTAAGGGTATAATACATACACGCATTATGAACTTATCATTATTATGACAAAATTGCTAGTGCGTACTTACCACTCTTTAGGATTTATTGTTAATCGTCGTAGGGCATAGGATTGTTCGTCATTTTTCTTAAAACTTGCGCCCGCTTGCGTATAAAACACTTGACCATGGGCATTGTTGGCATGTTGGCTGGTTGGCATCTGCCCTACAGACCCTAAATTATAAACCTTTATTATTAACCTAAGTTCGCTTCATTTCTCTAGTCGACTAGTTCTCTTCTAGTCTAGTGGCAAAGTAACCTGCGCCGCGCGCAGTGCGTTAGCGTTGTAGTCAAATAGTTAGGTCTACTTGTGTTGCTGGTGGCTCTTTAAATTATAACCTAAGAACGGTGCGCACCTTAGGCTTAAATTCACTAGCACCAGCACTAGCACTCGAACTAAAGGAAACTCAGAATCAAATTTACCAGAGAAACGGAAGGATTGGAGATTCAAACGGCTCTGCTCTTAGTGTTTAGTTTAGTTAATACTTAGACAACACCGAAAGCCTACCATTAAAAGCTCGTTATTTATATTTATTCCTCCTTTCATTATTCCTTAGGTATTTTAGGTATTTTTCCTTCTCGTTCGTCATAGTTCCAAAGCTTTAATGCCCTTCGTAATTGTTTATAAACCGAGTTATAAACTATTTAAAAATCATCATTGGATTTACGTTCTATGCTCATTGACAAAGAAAATAAAAGAAAAGGAACAAACAGCAACAATTAACAAAAGACTAGGCGCAGGTTGAGGCTGAGAGCCAGACAAAAGTTTAAAGCAGCGATAGGAGAAGACGAAGACGTTTAAGACGGTTCAAGTTAAAAACGTTTCGGTGTCCGTTCGTTGTTTGTAGAGACAAGGTCATATGTAAAACGGGCGCGCGCTTGATATATCGTCATCGTATAATAATTATAAATGCGATCCCAGTGCAGCATTATCGGATACAAATTATCGTCGTTTATTATTATTAGTTTGGGCCGGTTTGCCGGTTACTTTGGTCGCATCTCGCATCCAAGTCGCATCGACATCGGCGCGTTATAGCTTCGCTTATCCATATATTCAATGTTTGTGTCATCGTTAATTGTCTCTAGTCTTTTCGTTTACCATAAGTATAGGTATAGGCTTCTTCTATCTGATTTTTTCCAATATACACGGACAACAAATTTAATGTTTTGTCAAGCCTCTAGCAATTGCAGCTCGAATTCGCCGTTTCGCGCGAAAAATGGAAATAATCCGTCGATCAGTCTCCTCTAGCTGATCGCGTCAAGGCTGCACTTTTGCAAGTTTTCAATTAAAAAAAAATGACTTACGAAGAAATCTAATTCTGATTTAATCTGCTTGCGTCGAAGTTTTGCGTGCAATTTTATTGCGCAGCTAACCATGAGAGTCAAGAACGTTGAACGAATTGTTGACAACAAACACGTTTCATAGTCACATAATGTGTGTATAATGAAATGAAATGAAGAGGGAACGCCGAACAGCGACGACTTGACTTTAGCCTAGCTTCTTACTTAGCTAAGCGCTAAGCGTCTGATGCGCGGAGAGCAACGACGAGGACGAGTAATATGAATATGACGACGGTTCTTTTTCGGGTCAAACCCACTGGGTTTAACGGTTGATCCCATTTTTTATCACACATATCACACATACTACACATATCTTTCTTCTCCTCGACTCGACGAACTCCGACGACGCATTTCTATTTATTATTTATATGAAAGAGTCCTGACTAGGCACTAGGCTGACTGGATGTCGATGGTGGCAGTCTCGCAGTAATAAGTTTAAATTTTTAATTTAACGTTCATTTATATTCATTTGCGTTTCAACTATGTGTACAAGATAGATATACATATTTTATTGAAAAATAAAGCTTTAACTTTTGATAAATAAGTAAGCAAATAAATAATCAACGCAACGTTTGAAGAATATTAAAATAAAATAAATGGAATCTTGAAATTATATACATAGAAATACACTCGTAATAAATATTTATTAGTAAACTCTTGATTATCTTTAGTTATTTATGTAATTATTTGCATATCATTTAATTTTCACTCACTTGCAAACGATGAATTAGCAGTTGCGAATTTAAAATTGCAGTCGATGTTAATGTCACTAATTAATTGCTAAATACGACGATATTAAATTACGCAGAGTAATGTAAAGTTTGAAACTTTAAAAGCACGTGCATTAAACTTTTAATTTTGGGTTAGTTCAGCCTTTTTGAAATGTTTTTTAATTAAAAACATTTATGTATAAAATAAACATAAATACCAAAAAACATTAAATAAATACAAAACGACTGAAGATCTAAAAAGCAAAAAATGATAAGCAAATAAAGTTTTAACAATTTGAAGAGTAGGTAGATGTAGACATAATAAACACAAATAAACAACTAAACAATAAATATGTGAATAAGAAACTAAACACGCAATTGAAGTATCCCAAAAATGTTAGAAACAGAAGATTTGTGGAACGCCCCGTTTCCAATTTTTTTTTGTTTGGGGCACAACTAGTGAGTTTCTACTCAGTACTCAGTTCCTGGGATTTATTTATTTTTCATCTCACAAAGATCATCATTTTAATTTGCCTCGCTGTCAAACCAACCTAGACCTCCCCTAGCTTATAGTTTATAATGTCCATTGGTCTGTCTCCTCAAAGCTTAAAAAAGAGACGCAGAATAAGCAATAAGAATTCCTTGAAATGTATAATAATTCAAATAAGTATCCTATTACGCAATAGTCATAGAAGATATTTAAAAAAACATAGTGTTCTCTACATTTATTTTGTTGTTGTGAATATAATTATCCTTTTAAATTTACGGTTTGAGCAATACCTTATTTTTTAATTACCTAACTTAATTATACAAAGATTTTTAAATTTGGAGTTGGGATAACTACTTTTCCAAGAAATCTACAAAATTCGCCCATAATGAAACAGATGAACTTGAACTGAAACTAAGGTCTCTGCTTACTTCTACGTCAAATTGCCACTGTAACACATAAAATCCATAACGAGAGGCCTGACCAGAGCGTTTCTCCATTTTTTGTAGATTTCTCCTGAAGATATGACGATAGGTATAAAGAAAAGTCAAGTATTACCTAAGAAATGAAGCTCAAATACAAGATGATTAAGATTGACCATTGAAAAGAACCGTAAAGTTCTATAAAGACTCGAAACTCATGTAGTTGATGCTACAATAGAGCTAATAAGTAAAAACAAAAGTAATTTTCCACTATAAAGCGCACCGATGAAGTACCGGTAGATTTTCGGAATCATCGACAATTACCCAGAAGTAAATATTACTTAACTTAAATAATTGCGCGAATTAAACGTGGCTAATAATCATATTTAGAATAATTTAATTTTGGCTATGATACCGTTATTTTATTACTTGTTTCATACTTACATACTTTTTGTTTGCATTAAATGTAATTGCGAGTGCGAGGAACACGTTCAAGTTCAAGTTGATTTTGTAGTTCGGTGTGCAGTTTTATTTTTTATTTGAAATACACGCCGGCTGGTATTCATCACTTCACGTGCTATATATTCTTACAATTGCTACTTTTTAGTCCTCATTAATGAGTGTAGTTACATACAGGCGAGTAAACGTGGGCACGTATACAAGCAGAACGTGAAATATAAAGACATTTGCTTCAATTATTATACTTCAATTTCGTTACACCTATGATGATGTCAAATTTGGCCGTGATGCCATTACGATCGCCGCAATTCATTAATTTGTGCGTACCGTAACAAGCAACAAGCTATTACAGTAATTTGCAGATAAACAATTAATTTAAAAATTTATAACAAGAACAACACTAACCCATATCTTAATATAACCGAAACATTCGAAACAACATTTATTTTGAATTTCTTTAACTGACAAAGTTACAATTAAAATTTTACCAGATAAAAGTAGCAAGAAAAAGTGTTACACTTTAAAAAACATCGCAAGTTTTGTAAAACATAAAAAAATTAGCTATTAAAGTATATTATTATGAAACAATGCTACTTTGTTTAAAAATCATGAACAAATTCTGTTAGATAAAAGATGACAAACATTGTTCAGGATCTTGTTTTAATGATTTTCAAAGTCTGAAGGTAATGAGATTGTGGTTTTCTTTTCTCCTCAATGTTATTTTCATTGGATGTGCTTCATTTGCTTTATGATTTCATCGAAAAATTTGATTTCATTTCCATTGTACATTGCTTTCTATTTCTTTGTAATTTGTATTTACGATATTTACAAGAACTTATGCTAGTTTAGCTGCATTAATGTGAGAAGAGATTACGCCATACAAAATACACGAGATGAATCAACAACTAATGTATCTATTGATATTTTTTTATGTAAAGATGTTATCTCAAAGGTTTGTAGACAAATATTAATTAAAATGCAATGTCCTACATTTCATATTAAATATGAGAAACAAAATGGTTTGCAGACTTTCAACACATATTTGACACTATCTATCTTGTTATATGTTGAAACATTCTTGTATTTGAGTTTTTGAACACATTGTATTTGAATTGAAGCTGTACGCGCTTATAATTATTATCAAATTAATCATTCGTCTAGAATAATTCATCTATTCGTTAAAAAATGTGGACAAAAAATGCCAAGTAATACATTTTATACATTTGTTTTTACTGCTTTTATTGCTTCGAACTTCTAGTTAATTTCTTATTGCCTCAGTTCGTTCTTTTCTTATACTTAGGTACTCTTTCTTTGACCATTGCTTCATTTCCAATTCAATTAAATTTTTATCTTCACTCAACCCACTCAATTACTATAAGTGTACTTGGACTTAATGCGATTGTTCATGTTTCATATTGCGCGAAAGATTGACAAATTGTAATTCAATAGCGGATCAAAATTGCAATGAAATTTTAATTTAGTAACAAATTGTTATTCAAACCAACAGATGATTGCCAACAACCAAACAAGAAGACCAACAATTATTTCTCTGAAGAAAGTCCAGTGTCTTGTCACTAGCAATGATAATAAATGATAATAAGAAAAGTATGCTTTTATTTCTCAAATGTTTTCAATATTTTGCTTTAAAATGATTTGCTAATTATAGTCATGCATGTATAGTCAGTCATTGAATTGTTATGTAAAAATAAATTAATTAACATAAGTATTTACCAAAAACACTAGAAGAATAATTTGAAAATTGTGAATTTTCCAACGAATAAGCTGAAACGGTAAGTAACATACATTAATTATGCAATGACAGGATGTAATGATATTAATAAAAGACACATTAACACTTTGAAACTTTCATTTTGACAATCACTTTGAAATCTTGAGTTCATCCGGTCCAGTAACATTTAATTTTGATACAGTGCTTAATGCGTTTGGGTTTGTATTATGTGGAAATAATAGATTGAAGTTTTGCAAGTTAGTTCTAGTTTCTCAAAAGTAAGTAAGACAATTAAATTTAGAATGTTTTCTAACTAAACTGATTATAAAATGCCAAAAAAGGCATCACACACTTAGGTGATGTGTGTGTGCAGTACGTTTTGCTTGTTGCATTATATTGAGTATCTTTTTCTATAATCGTAATGTAGGTTCGCAACGGACAAATAAGTAGTGCCCATAGTGCTAATCTCGTAATCTACTGCCACAATAAAATGACAATAAGACTTTATACATATGTGGCAGTTGGAAAAAGTAGATTTAGATTCCAGTCAAATAGGAAGTCGTAAATATGTGCAAGTATAGGACACGACAAAAAAGAGTTTTCTTACTTAACAACTATTTGTAAAAATTGCGTAAGAGGTCATTTATGATGAAGATCAGTGGCGTACCCAGAACACGACTTTTGGGGCGGCAGCCTTCCTTTCGGTGCCACGAAAAACAGAAAATGATATTTTAAATTTTTAATTGGTAAACTTGACATTTTTTTGTAAAAACTATAAAAGATGTCAAGAAGATATTATTTTATTATGATAAAATTATGCGTTTTTAATTTTTTGTCTACCACCACTGATGAAGATATTTATAGAATTTAAGTACATCGTCCTTAAATTCTATATTAAGTTTTTATGCACATATTTAAATTGTGTTGATGGAATCAAATTCATTAATTTATGAACAATTACTTTTTATAATGCTTACATTTACAAACTTTGCTTTCATTTCCACGTTTTTGTTCTTAAGTGAATCTTTTATTTAACACTAAACATTGTAAGTAGTGCTATTTACTCGGTGATTATTACATATCTCTCTCTCATTATATCATAGACTCGAAAACAAAAGATTACAAAGAGGTCTCTAAATACGTTGTAAGGTTGTAATTGAATTGAGAATTTGGGCATTTCGTAATACCTATTAGATTTAAATATGTGTAACATCAACAATAGAATTAGGATGTTAATAGTTATCGTCAAGAATACAGAGGAGGAACATTTCCTAATTCACATGCGCATGCTTTGAACAATACTAATACTTATTCAGTTAGATCATTTTGTTCTTAATTCAATTAAGAGATTTGCATTCGCGAGATTGCATAAAACGATTGGAATTTGAAATCGCTGCAATTGCAAAACTTTATAGAGTAAAATCTAAAGACAAACGTAATCAGTATAGGTAATAACATAATAAAATGAAGAGTTTAACATTTAGTCTTTAGGTCTTTAGGTCAGTTTGTACATCGCAACATCGCTGCTGCGTTGCATCGAAAAGAGCATCCAGCATCAAACATCGCTGAAAACGGCCGCTCGTCTCGTTCATCTCATCGCGAGAGAACGTTCGAACATCAATTCTCTTTTCTCTACACTTTAATTTTATTTTATTTCATTCTCTGTTTTGTGCCGTTTGCCGTTTGTCTAACTCAAATGCTGTCTTCTTATTCACTTCACTTCGTATTCGTATCACTGAGCATCATTGATTTTCCACGACTCTTTTCTTTTATAACGTCTAATGGTTGGCTTACCACTTGCAGTAGCTTTAACCGATTGATCGTTTCTTAGTATAATTGCTCATCGGTTCTCGATTCCATTCAATTCACTTATTACTTATTCTTCGGCGAGCGCTGAACAGCTGAACTAGTTGCTTGACTTAGCACAGCAGCTTATTGCTATCAATTTAATTTACTTATTCCTCTAGCTAATAGGCAATAGCTATAGTCAATCTCACTCAATCAATTATTAAAAACTTTTTTCTTTTCGGAAAACAGTCACTTAATGTGTTTGCATTTCCTAGATGCCTGCGCTGTTGGCGCAATTATATCAATATAATAAGTAATAACAAGAAAACGTACGCGCTTAGACAATAACAATAATGAGAGGGAAATGCGAATAATTGCTAATTAGAAAACTGTATTAACTTTGAATACCTGTAAGTAAATGGCAGAGGCAAACGCGTGTTATTCAAGAAATGCAACTGATTCAACTTATTATTTACAAGCATTTCCTGCCGTAAACGATTTTTAACATTATCTCAATCTCTATTGCATCATTACTCTATACAAATACATAATACATTATTCTTCGCATAATTCGTTCATTCTTCTGCATCCTCTGATGGCGTATTGAGTGTTATGTGCATTTTTTCGTGTAAAAATAATTTTTATTACGTCGCAAATTTTATTGTGCGGCGCAAACTTACTCACGACTATTTACAAGCTTACTTACAATCGCTTCCTGTTTAGAGAACAGGTGTAGCTGTATTTTCTGCACTTTTACACATATTATATTATTCCGGCACTTCCATATGATTATATAACCGATGCCTACATCTATACCCTATGCCTATGTAACCTACTGCATCATTGGCATAGCATACAGCGAGTGCAAGTGCGAAGTGTGCATAGGCAAATAGCAAACAGCAAATAAAGTAAGTAAGAGCTGCGCCGCGCAGCGCAGGGCCACGGTTTTCTCGACTTATTTTCTTTTTCCATCCATCCGCGCGCATATAACTATACGATAACTATAAAATCAACATCATATTATGTTCACAACTCGTTTGCGTTTGCCTTTGCATGTGTTTTCCTTTGCTTAAGCTCGTGTTTGCATTCGTACTCAACTATTTCCATACAGATTGCTGATGGCTTACGATTGTTTACATTTTTCCGCTGGAAAACTCAAGCAGGCAATCAAATAAAATGCATGATTTTTCAGCATCACTTTCGCGAAACACTCGCTTTAAGGTAACAGTAATTCTCTGGAATTATTTAAGTACATTTGCAATTGAAAATTGTAAATTGCTAATTAAAAAAGGTAGACTTTTAACGCATCTGTGAAATGTTTAAATAGCAATACGTATAATTTGAAGCACTGCAATGAACACTTGTGCTTTTCCTATTACTAATACGCTGCGCAATGCAAGCAATGATGGAGGAAAATTTGAAAAACTTTTTTCATTCGCGCAGAGTCAAGAGTTAAAGAGTGTGCAGTGTGCACTTTGCGGTGTAGAGTGTAGAGGGTATGAATGCACTTGCACATCTCGGTACATACGAATGTGTGAAAGGCGACTTTAACGATTGTAACGTCAGTAACGATGCTAAAGAATGAAATATGTTGAAAACGATGGTAACGATGGGCATCAGGATGGTTAGCGTAGCCTGGCCGGTTGTGTGTGGACTTTGCGGTTTCAGATAGACGCGCTTCGGAACGATGAAATTTCCGCGTTTTAAGTGTCCATGCACCGCGTAATTACTTAATCATAGATTTAACCACCTTCGGAATGCGCGCATTAGTAACAGCGGTGCCTTTTCAATATTTATCAAAGAATTTTGCTCGAACACACGCTGCAACACTCTGAATTGCACATTCGCAGCATCGCAGCTTTACTCGCGCTCGTCCTCATGTGTCGTAGTCGCATGCTGGATGCTGGATGCTGTGTGCAGCGCGCTTCTCCTCTTCAGCTTCAGATTCAGATTGCGTTGCCGAGTGCCCAAGTACGATGTTAGTAACATGGCATGAGTTTGCTGTTGTTTTGGTCGCGTTGCATGTATACGCCATGTATCTCAACACAAATCTTTCAGTATTACAGTTCTGTTCCTGTTGTACAGTTATTTATGCAATTTATCTGTTTAAGAAACGTAAAGAACTCTAATAATACTCCTACTTATCCGAAATTACGAAAGCATTGACGTGTAAAAATGAAATTTTAGGAACCCAACATCATCTATTTTTTGCTCCTCTTTGTCACATAAATAATTACTCAGGCGTGATTTATAAAAGGATGCTAGACATGACTAATTCGTGATAATTTATATGTCCAGTGAGCTACCATGGTAGTAAGATCCTTCTGGTTTTTATACCCTGTCGTCATTTGGTCTAAAACTCAACTCAACAGTAGAACGGTATAAATAAGGGGAAATTAGGGTCCCAAGAATGGAACTACGTAGACGTGGATGATTATAAATTATAAAAAACTTGTTCTTAAAAGTCAAAAAAATCACTCTTCGTCTTTTCCAGGTCCAAATTGAAGCAAAGGGTAAATTAGCTTCTTAAATCTTTATGCTATCTGGCTATCACGATTATGTCCGTAAGAAGCTCAGTCCTTTTATACTGAGCGTTAGAGAAACTCATTTACTCGGGCATAACAAAAAATGGCTTAAAATGCGATTTAAATTATTGATTTCAGAATCAAGGACGAATTTTTTGGACCTAATAAACAGTCTGTGTATTCGATGAAACCTGTTCTTGTTTTGATATTTCTGTTTGTGTCCTGCCTTCGTCGTAAAAGCGTAAAAACATTAACCATTTCGCAGGTTAACATTGAAAATACAATAGATTGCGCACGAACATGAATCAACAATATTTTTGGGAATTTTTGCTCATTTCTCATTAACATACAATTATTGATTACTTCAGTTTTTCGTCTCTTTGGTCATCATTTTTCCAAGAAACTAGAAGAAGGTGAATTAACCTTAAACATTGTAAAGTACGGGTTTACAATGTTGCAAACATAAGCAAGTAACAACCATTCAAGGAATATAAGATTTCATTGAATGATTCACGTCTTTACTGCGAATTCTTCAGCACTCACAAATAAAATCCATCTTAAAATACAAATAAAAACTTCAATCAGTCGAACGACGAAGAAAGCTGAAGCTTTTGTTAGCTTACTCCTAACTTAAGTTTAAGTCCAACTATAAATTGTCTTTTAATTAAGTAACTGTTCAATCGCTTCATTTTCAATTAGCATCACTGATAAGCAGATCGAGAAATTCTTCAACCTCTATGTTAATCTGTTGCAATTTTAAAATTCATACCATTATCTTGACGCGTGTTTCGAGAATGTTAAACAGCAAAGACAACGTTCACGTAACAAACACAGAACACAGGTATTAATGCTAAAGATATTTATATATGATATGACCTATCCTATCCAATATATCGTATTCAAAAATACTTTACATACCATACACATACGCACAGGCAAACTCCGTGGCTTCGTCTCTTCTTCGTATGTGCAACGTACATACAAGAACAAGAAGATCGAAGAGTCGCGCTGTTGCTGTATCGGAGCCGGAGAGTATCAGTAGTAACATAGTGTGTGTTGTGCGTCCCAATCGTCTCGATTTAACGGTAACGTCGTCGGTACTCGGGTACATAACAATTTTATGTGTTTCATCAGTGTTTCGTTCGTTTTATTGGCATTGGCGAAACGGTCATGCCGACAGCCGATGCCGAATGCCGACAGTTCGTCCCGCGAGCGCGAGTTCGCCCGTCGTTCTGTCCTTTCCTTTGGAATGTGTCTGTTCGATGGTCTCTAAACTCTTCGCTTCATGCCATACCATAGCCATAGCCATCAGGCATGCCATGAGCATGAGGCCTGCATGTACATGTACTTACATACTTAAACAATCTGCAAATGCAATAAGCGAATGCAACCATCCCAATCACAGTTCTTGATCTAACAAATATCAATCGACGAATCCACGTGCCTTGCATCTTGATTGATTGAATTTGTTCAAAAATAATAGACTCGAAATTAGATCAACGCTGATAAATGTCTGTAATCGCTGCAGCTATTTCGCTCGATGTACCTAATTCTTATAAGGCTTTTCTAATGGTATGCTTTTTACTATCGGATACATCCGACCAATTGTTTTGTCATTGTATTGTCTATTGTCATCTTACGTTTAACGTTTATTAATAATGTAATTGTTATTTGTCTTTGCTGCTTGGTGCTTGGAATCGCGACGCAAGCGTGCATCGGAAGGTTGACGTGAATTCAGCGTAAACCGTTCGCATTTGCAGTTTGCAGCTTATTTATTTCTATATTTACTTCATTTTCATTGTTTGTTGTTTAAGTTTATGTTTGTTCATAATTCTCGCATTTCGTTGAAGCTCGCGGTAATAAAACACGATAACTGTTCATTTGGCTTTTTCGCCATTTTCCATTGCAAAGATTCATACGCTTTGTACGCAGCCAATTGTAGTATGCACATTGCACACATACGCTTGGACTTGCATCTTTCAATCTTTCACTTGCACATTTTCACAAGTGTATTTACTTTTCCTTTATGGCAATTATAAACATGAAATAAAATGCCCAATAGAATAGGAAAAAGATTTACCATCATGAGTGCGCATATATCAGTTGTTTGTAACTTCATCCATGCAATTATCTCGCATGATGCTTTTACTCATTATCTATACTTTTGGTTTTTTTTCTTAATTGACAAAGTCGCTAGTCATTGTTCCGTTTTAAGTTGTATTATTTTCATTATTAACACGAAGCGCATAATAACGACAATAAATAGCAGCCAGTCACGTAATTGTCGCAGCGCGAAACGGAAAGGAAATGTTTAATTGTCGCAATTTTCGTAATTAACGCGCGTTTGCCGAATGTGCAAACAACTTCGTGCGCTTTAATAACAGCCACAAGGCAATAAGCACAATAAGCTTCAATTCAACATCGTCTATAGTATGCTCTGCATTTATTTTTACATTCCAGGTTTTCATTGTTTTTACTTACGTTTACTTCATTTATTTGCTCGCTTCGCGCAAATTCCACACGCACGTGTTAATAACAATGACAATGACAAGAATGCTAATTGAGAGAGAATTTGTTAAATGCAAACATTCTTCAATTGACTATATAATTTCCGGCACATCAAATTGGAAGTTCATGTAATATTCATCATTAAAATTATACATATTAGACCAGAAATAACGCGCAACGAGCAACTTTGTGATAAGAATTTTGCATGCGTTTTCAATAAATTCAATAAATAAATGTCCATCCACCTTAATCATGTTCCGCGAATAGCACTCTAAATTTATGTTCGGCTTAATTAAAGCGAGCGAGAAATATTAAGAAATAGAATTGCAGTTAGAAGTAACTGCCATCTTGGTAATATACAAATAATTAATAGCATGCAGCCTATTAAATACAAATTTCCTTATTAATAAATTGAACTAAAACAAAATTGGCGCGGTGCGAAGTTTTCTCTTCGAGCACGTTTCCCGTCCTCACTCCTCGTCAACGCTGAGGTGTTGCGATTTTTCAGCATGCATTTTACATGTGTACGCACACGTGAATACAAATGTGTTGACGCTGAGACTTAGCATCGAGATTTCCTCGTGTTCTAGCCATCAAGGCTCTAAGTCGATTTGGAGTCTTGTTGCTATTCTAATTTGTAGACATGATGTTGGAACACTTTAATGTTTTAACAGTGAACGAGTGAACGCTGTATAGCTGCACACATACGTGAAAC
Organism: Leptusa sp. GC000079; assembly: GCA_030264655.1. NCBI lineage: Eukaryota > Metazoa > Arthropoda > Insecta > Coleoptera > Staphylinidae > Leptusa > Leptusa sp. GC000079. The sequence goes on from JARJDT010002463.1 coordinate 52,312, forward strand.
ACGCGTGCATATCGTATGTGTGGATGAGGTGAACGTTTAGTTTCGACTTCTATCTACCTATCCTATGCATGCATAGCTATACGAACTGTACGAATACGTGCATAGTACTTTGGTTTAGTTCTGGTTCCAGTAATAGTAGTAGTATAGTAATAGTTTTAGTTTAGTCGCGCAATAGGAATAGTCGAGGAAAACCGTAAGAAACTACTTTAGTTAACGGTGAATTAGAAAATATGCATCTTTTTATTTGATGAAAATTTCAATTTAAGTCTTCTGCATAGATCTTAGAGCATATAAAAACGCATATTAATTTAGGCGCGGATTAAACAACTTGCAAAAGAGAAAGGAAAAAGAGACAAATCGACATGCAAAATACCGGCCAATTGCCAACCAACCAAGATACCGGTATATCTATCATTAATGAATGATTTCCTGATAATTCCAACTAACTTTGAAAAGTGCTAAGAGTTTTTTAGCATTTCCCACTTCTCATTTCTCTTTTTTTACTTCATTTTACGCAAAATATCTCAATCGTCGGATTTTTTGGCAAATTAAAAAAATTAAGAAAATTCCTAGAGTTGCAGGTTAATAAAAATTAAAATAAAATGTGTTTATCAATGAAATGACTTAGGTTAGGTTCAACTAGTTTGTCTCGTCAGTTTCCGTTTGTGGATTTCTCTTCGTTTTTTAGCGGGAAAAAAGTGCCTTCGTTAAAGTTCAAGTTTATTCACTCATAGTTTTTTACTCTTTTATTAATTAAATTAATACAACTTGCAAGTTCATTGATAATCAAGTTTTTTTGCGTTGTGTTTTTAATTTGCGTCTAAATGTTGTACTTTGATGCGACATCGGATCACATGCTCACATATCTTGCTTGTGCATGCGCGAAAATTATGCATTTTTGTTTATTTTTACGTTTCAACATTTATGTTACACTCTAGCTTAATAGTATTCTAAGAAGCAAAGAAGTCGCGAACTAGCAGAAGAACTGGTCACTTGGTAACTACTTCACTTGGCCGGGATGAAATCGAAAAAATATGCAGAGGGAAAAGTTTAAATGAAGATTATTATTTGAGTATTATACGTATTACGCGTGCATATATGTTGAATACTTGAAACTTCATGCATTTATGTATAAACTATTAGCATTTGCAGGAGTAACCAGTGTCCAGTGCCAAGACTCCAAGAGAGCAGAAGACTCGCTCTTTTAGCATTAAAGTGAAGAATTGCGTGCTGTCGTTTTGCGCTCTGGACGCTGTGGCTGTGGTTCTACTCCGGCAGAGGCTGCTTGATCGTTGAATGTTTGTTGAATAAATGCGATGCGTATGAAGTGCGTTTTTTTTGTTGAGGATTGAATGATGAGACTACCACCATTCACTATATGTATATTTAATGATAATGATGATGAAAAAGCGAGCGGAAAAAGTCTCGGTGTTCAAGAGTCTCGCGGTGTCAGTGTCGGTTGTAATTGCAGGTGGTAATTAGTATCAGCAAGCAAGAGTTACGTATAAACGAGGATAAAAGAAAAACCATGCAAATTGTTATATTTCTGCAAAATGATTTCGATTTCTTATCAAATTGTTACTTATTGATACAAAAATTGTTTCAATACAGAAGCACTTACAATTACTGCTAAACTCCCTTCACGATTGAGATTTTTTGGAGCTGTGTTAGTTTGACAATTTTTGCAATGTTGCCAGATTTTCCCATGATTTATCAATATAGTTCAAAATAATAATTAAATATTTATGAGAATATTTACTTCAAAAATTAAACCAAACAAAACAAGTTAATTAATGATTAATTAATTGAAGAGTTGATTGAAACTATCATTACAATCGAAATACGTATGGCAACTCAGCATTTTGTCGTCAGCGTCACTTAATCATATTCAAATTGTTTTTCCTACAATCGTATCGAAATATCATCGAAATATTTGTTTGAAATATCAAAAGAATCGATGCACAAATAACTATTCCGACACCAACTTTTCCAAAACTCAATCCTGAACAGAGGGTAAGGGTATGCTACTAGCTATTATAAAAAAACAACAATTAACCATGGTTAGAGCATGAAAATATGAGCCATCAGCAAGAAAACACGCACTTATAGTCCGCGTAGTTTGTCGTTACACTTATAAAATTCAAATCTATTTGAAATGTTTCTCAAGATAATCACATTAATAATATTATAATCATGAGAAACTTGCAATTATGCGTTCTGCATGTGTTTTTATACGCGCTTGCCTCTGGTTTCTTCTTTCTGTTTCTACTTGTCGTTCCTTGCTTAATGATATTCCGAATGAAACTTATTACATTAATGTAGATATGCCTATAGGTGCATCGGGCATGCAGTTTCATTTTCATTTATTCCAGGCAATAAAAGCAAAATCGAAATACACTTATTACAGATGCTTGAAAAACTGTTCGCCACTGAATTGAATTAACGCAATTTTTTTTCAATTCTGCCTTGGCCAAAGTTTGGCTAGTTTGCAAAGTTGCTAAGTTAATTTAACTTATGTCGTTCGCATCAAGTGTGCGAAAACTAGTCCGGATAATTGCACCCGTACCGTTGACTTCCTCTCTTCACAAACGCACTTCTTCACCTTCGGTCTTCACCATTGGCGATGGCAAATGGCGATCTTTGCATTTCGCTAGAATCACTTCTCTTCAACACATCTTCTTCGCCTCTTTGGCGTTTGTGGTGATGGTGGACATGCCATCAGCTTGCAGCAACGCAGCGTTCAAAGTCATGCGAAATGGTCAAGTTATTTGAATATCGTGCATAGGTATCATTATTATCATCATCATCAAGTTTACATTTTTAATGCGCGTTTATCCCTCATTTCTCGTTACGACTGTTACCAAGTACCTGTACCTATTGCGAATATGTAGATACAGGCACTTAATATTTATGCAGTTTGCTCACTTATCATAGTACATAGAACATAACATTAATTTGCGGTCTTTTTTGCAATTGTTGCAGGTTGTAGTAGTAGCAATGCTTGATTAATTGTCACTCCGTATCTTAACCATGTTTGACAATCTAATTACGCGAATCACATCGCCGTCAGCGCGTCGCCGCCATACGTATCATTGTCCGGAAGTGCATTCCGACCCGGAAGATAACGAAGATCGCTTTCAACCGAATGCCATGACGACGTCAAGAAAGCCGCGGCTCCTAGAGCGCAGACGTAAAGGACGACGTGTGCCTGAGCCGGGCTTAAGACAGGCGCGCAGCTTAGGACGCTTGGATGGACTCAAAGAGGTAAGTGCGAAACATTAATTAATATGGAACTAGAAAATGTGCATACATTGACAGCATGCTTCAGAGCACGTGATGTGAGAGGTCAGCCAATTATATCAATACGTCGGGTATGACTGGCAAGTTTAGTTCATTTAAGAACTAGAGAGACCACTATATACTTAGATTCGGGCAAGTTTACACGATCGAAAAATGTGTCAGGTTGGCACAACTAACCGGTGATTAAAATAATCGTACAAAATGCGGTTTGAACAAATATTTTTGAAAAATTGTAAGAATTTGACATTACCTGTCATTTTTCATACAAATTTGTACAATCAACAAAACGTTAGTTCTTAAATTGACTATAGTGAAGTCAAAATCAGAAAAACAACGACTCTTTACTTAAGCAATTTAAAAGTTAAGTTATTTGAATACTTCACATGATGATGGAATTGAGTATTCACGCATGTATTGAAACGACCCTCAGAAAAGCCTTGAAATGTTAAAAGCTTTAAAAAACTTAACAATGCAGGTTCTATACTTACTATAAGATTGGCGATTGTACATGCTTACTACTTAACTGTATAAGTAATAACTACTTAGTAATATACCAATTTATAATATACGATTATAGTTTTGAAAGTAATAATAAGTATTTGTATTTGCACAATGACATATTTGACGATACACCTCGTAATTAAGAAATAATTATTTTTCACCATGTGTTAGGTTCGTAATTGAATCATCTGAAAGATTTTTATTGTTTTGCCAATCAATTCAATACTTTTCGCACATAGAACTTAATTATTCAAATTGTCTGTAATTATTTTTAATTGTTGTTAATAGCTTGTTTTTAAACAGCAAATTCTTGAATGAATTTGTTTCCAATTCCAAGTTTCAAGCACATTTCTTTGAAGTATAAAATATTACAAAAGTTTTAAACCAGCGACAGCATGAATGATAAATTTATTTTCTTATGAATCTCAATGCATCGATGTACAGCTCGTTGTAAGAATGAATAAAACACTTTAAACGCTTCAATGGTTCGAAATTTCTTTAAAATTTTCATTGTTTTGTCAATCATTGGTAATTATAGCTTATTAGTTTATAGTTACCGGTCAAGTTTGACGTTCCCCAAAAAGATGTCTGAGTGAGCGCTATTCTAATTCGTAACATCCTGTGTAGCTTATATCATATCATTGTTAATTCTTCTGCGATAATAAATAGAATTGCGTTGTCGGTGCAGCGACAGCGACAGTTCGCACATGAACTTTTTCGTTTTGTACAACATGAAATGAAATGAATGAAAGAAGGAACTGCCCGGCCCGATCTCGCTTTGCTGCTTGCTAGAGACCCATAATATACTCATGTATGTATGTATGTACTTACATGATACACATCATAGGCAGGTATGTAACATTTATTCAAAAAACGTGCGAACTCGAAACTCGTACGATTTATAATCAAACTAGGCGCGGTCATATTATAAATTACATTATACGCATGTCATCTATACATGAGTATGTAACTACAAATGTATTTGATATACATAGGTGTTTATAAAATAATAAATACACAAACAGGGCCGGACTTTATTAATAAATTTTCCACGCCTCGAAAGTGGCTTCAATTCGTGCAAACAATCGTTTATTTTGTTTGCTTAGAAGATCCACGAATCTAATAGCTGAATTGAAAGTGCTTAAAGTACCTACTAATAAGAGCTTAAAAGTGGTTAACTGATAAAACTCTCACATAATCAAAAACTCCAAACTGCATCTGACCTCAATATAGAATTTCTCATTGTGATACTTCAATTATTTACGATCAGTTTGGAATTAGTTTATTTCACATTTAATGGCAGCGTATCAATTTTCAAATTCCTATCTTAAAGTTCTCGTTTGCGTTTGCCTTTCATTTGTATATCTGACTACTCACATTTTCGCATTTTCGCATTGGCACATTGCTATACAGCAGTGGCATGTGCTATTCGCAATTCTGCTGTTGAATGCAACAAACAATTTAGCATTGCAGTCGATATGCATTATTACAATCGACATGATTGTGGTCCATATAAGCAGAAGTGTAAGAATGAGTTTCATATAATATGCACTTAGAGAGTTACTTGTTATTTGCCATTTTGTTGTTTATTTGCTTTATACGTTTGTAGCAAAGCGGGCCGCTGGCGCCACTTTGTCGGTCGGTAGGTGAATGTATGTGCGCTCAATGCGGGTATGAATGATGAGTGAACGGTGTAGGAATGACGAGCGAGTGACGTACGAACGAAGGTGAGGAGCCACGAAACGAGTGGAACGCCCCCCAGGGCGGGAGG
>JARJDT010002467.1:0-14253 GCA_030264655.1 Leptusa sp. GC000079
ATACCGAGCAAACTTTTACAAATTAATTTAAAATTGACTATCATTGTACTCCAAACTACATCCTGAAATCGACAAAAAAGGATATATGAAAAAGACTATTATTATATAATTTAGTTTTATTTATATCAAATTACAAATTACATTCAAATTAACAAAGTATCAGAAGTTAAAAACTCCATCGATTAAAAAGTGCAGCGTCGCAGAAAAACGGCGATATCTCTGAAACTAAAAGACCAAACTTAAATTTCCTATCGTTTGAGGCCAGTGTCGATCTTGGGGGTGCATTATTTCACTATAAAAAACGCCTCTGAAATTGAAAATTCCATCGATGAAAAAGTGCGGCGTCGCAGAAAAACGGCAATATCTCTGAAACTAAAAGCCCAAACTTAATTTGCACATCATATTCTGAAACTACATTAAATTACCTATCGGTTGAGGCCAGCGTCGATCTTAGGACTGCATTTTTTCAATATTAAAAACGCCTCCGAACTTGAAAATTCCATCGATGAAAAAGTGCGGAGTCGCAGAAAAACGGTGATATCTCTAAAACTAAAAGCCCAAACTTAATTTTCACATCACGTTCTGAAACTTCATTAAATTTACTATTGTTTGAGGATAGTGTCGATCTAGGGTGTGCATTATTTCACTATGTAAAACGCTTCCGAATATGAAAATTCCATCGAAGAAAACGTGCGGCGTCGCAGAAAAACGGCGATATCGTTGAAACTGCTTTGTATTGTTTCTCAATTCATTTTATCTTTATTTATATTCAATAAAATGCTTAATTATTGACAAAGATCAGGATTTGGCCATGAATTTATTGATAATTTGTGTTGCATGGAGATAGCATGACAATCGCTCAGAAAAATGGCCGCCAGTGTAGGAAAGAAAGGATAACTCAAGGATATTGTTATTTTTTAAGTTTATTTTTTCAAATCACCCCAACTAAGATACACAAATGTTGTAGTATACCCGAGACAATAATCAAAAGATCCTTCTATGGTTTTGAAATCCTTCCTGTATGCTTGCGTGTACGAGTTGCAACCAATTTCCCCACTCACGTCCAAGTACAGAATGGGACAAGCGAAATAACGGCGCAAAACTTCCAATTCCTCCTCCTTTCCAAGTTTGGCAAAGCAATGAAAACACATTACAACTGCTTCCTGCCTTATTTCCAAAGATTGCGTAAATTCCGCAATGCGCGTTTCGAAATCGTCGGCTTCGTGCGCAACAAGTGATGCGGCGAAAAATTTGTGTTTTTGCGAACGGAAGGTTTTAAAGGCAATGCAATAAAGTTCGCATTCGGAGGCAACGTCCTTCTTGTTTCCTGTCTGTTCCAAAAGTCCCCAAACGCTTGCATGGTTATGTTTGCGGATTGCACGTTCGATAAAGAGTTAACGAGACTTTTGATGCAAACATCGATGAAGTTATGCGATGAAGTTGATGAAGAGAAAATTAATAAACAGTCAATGCGTTCGTTTTTAGACAGAATTTGTCGGAAGAAATCACGCCTATTTTGTGATTCAGTGTCAAATTCTTCCTCGGTGTGGAAAAAAGTGAAATGCGAAATTTCCACATTGGGAATTTCTGGTAAAAGAAGTGTGCAGTAAAGCAACAAGTTTTTATCCAAAGTATCACTTGTTTTGCCGGAAAAGTGAACGCTTTGCACGTTGATACCAACACCTAATACTTCCTTGTACAATGTTGTGTCATACAGAAGAAAATCTTGAACTAAAATTTCAAATTATTTTCCTTTAAATCACCTGAACCTGAAATCCTTGTGTGTTATGTGACTTACATGATTTACTAGCTGTAATTTGTTGTTCAGGAATAGAAAGATGCACAACTTGTCCAGGCATTATGTTGCTCCCATTATAGAAACACAGAGCGTTTGCAAAATTTGCTCTGAACAAGTTTGCACTCAGTGTGCTCGCCTTACGCACTTTGGGCCAACACGAATCCGTTTTGCACGCATGGCAAAACGATTCGTAATCTGCCCAGTGCCAACTTAATTGGCCACGTTTAGCCATCTCTAAATGTATTGCTTGGGACCATGTACAAGATTCAGGTGCAATTATTGAGCGCATTTGTTTGAGATGTTGCAGTGGAAGAAAGCAACAAATGCGGTCAATGATTGGATTGAACTTTTCTAAGGAGAGCAAAAAATTCAGGAGTTGCAACGGTATTTTAACGGTTTCCGACGCGTCTGGTTTGTTTAGAGTGAATTTGTAACATTCGCAGTTTTTCATTGTGCCTAAGTGTTAAACATTACCAAATTGGAATTATATCAAATCAATTATAAGGTTTGCTTACAATGCACTAAAAAATCACGAACTTTGCAACAACTTTCCATGATTGATGAGTTGTATTAGTTTTAACAGTAATAAATTCAACGTTATCGAACGTTAATAACAAAAAGATACATGGAAAACAGGTAAATATACAAAAAAAAGTACAGATATGTTTCTTATCACAATAATGTTTCAAGTTCCTGAAATTTCCAGCCGCGGAAAAACATAGATAACAAGAAAAATGTTTAAATGTTTGTAATTTCCCGACGTCCTCAACAACGATGAAGTTCAAATCGAAAATAACAACTTCATCGTCACATACCAGATGTCCCTAGTCTACCTACGTTACATTTCGTCCAAAAACAGAACCTCAAAAGTGTAAATTTCCCTCAAAAACCAGGAAAAATGGGAGAATCATCGCGTTTTCTAGTAAGTGGGTGGGAGGACAATTTTAACGATATCGACGAAGAACCCTATCCACATGGTGCCTCCCCAATCTACTTCATATTAACAATAAATGAATAAACAGCCACTTTACAGAATCCCCGGATAAGGAGATTCTCTGGGCGGCGGAACACGGCGACTTGAACAAAATCAAACAAATCCTTGCGGATCGTCCTATCTTGGTCAATGTGAAAGACAAAGATGGCTACAGTCCCCTGCACAGAGCATGCTATAGCAATCACATCGAGATTGTGGACTATCTCTTAGATCACGGCGCTGATGTTGCAACAACCACGGAAATGTTATGGCAGCCATTACATTCTTGTTGCCAGTGGAATCACACCGAGATTGCAGCCAGATTGTTGCAACGCGGAGCGGATGTTAATGCGATGTCCGAAGGCAAACAAACTCCGTTGCATATTGCGGCAAATCACGGCAGTAATTATAACACTGTGCAATTATTGCTAATGCAACCGTTTATTGATCCACACCTGAAGAATAATAGTGGCGAGACTGCTTATGATATAGCTAAGAGAAGTTCCAAGTATTATAAAATATTTGAAATGGCCGACGTTGATATTCAACCATGATTCAATTGATTAATTTAGTTGTTTTTCTATCAAATGTTTGCACTCGATTTGTAATGTATTTTTGTATAAATAAAAAAATCCTTTGTATACCTAAATAAAGTTGCTAAGATTACACTTAACACACACAATGCAGCTTTTATTCAATTAAGGATAAAGTGAAACACAATATATTGAGCCATCATCAAATTTAGCCAAAGTCAAATTTTAATCAGTTTATTCAAGCATCAAGTACATTTCATTGATCTGGACTCATATACTCTACTTCTACTTGTTAGATCAACAGTTTAAGTTTGTTATTCTTCTTTCTACGGTGACCTTTTTAACTTGATATACTGCATGTTCATAATCTACTTCAATTTATCTCTAAAAAACTTATTAAATTAAATCTAAAAATAGTAACCAGAGGTTGGTAACACATTTAATAGTGTTTTTAAGTTGGTCACATCGTTTTTGTAACGGTTTTTAGTAAGTATTTAAATGGCGCAGTGCTACCAACACATATTTAACACGTTATTTCTCATTCCTAAGTTTGATCTCAGCTTAATCACCTTAATTAAATGATTCAATGAGTATAATTGCACACGAATTTACTGACATTGGTGTGTCTGGAGAGAAAGATCAATAAAAATTAAGTAAAATGAAAACAATAGCAATCAAGACACTCCTCAGATCATAAAAGTCACATTACGTACGTAGCAATTATTTAATTAAAGATTTATTAATATTTACTCATTCTTTAACTATTTTAAAACAGATGGTTTCTGGTTTAAGTATTACAAATTTCTACAAAAAACAGTTTGTTTATGCGACCAGCAAGCAAGTTGTTTATAGTTTGAAAGACTATTTCTTGATCGTTGATTGGTAAAAAACATAAATCAAACAAAACACAAAAGTGCTGCATCTCTCTAGTAATAGTTGGATTAATTTCATTCATTTCAAGTCTTGATTCAATTTACTTGCAGCACACTTGCTCGATTCGTGCATTGAGTTCTAATCGCATTATCATGAAATCATGGCCCTTTAATAGCCGCTTCATCTCACATAACACGTCGCGTTTGTAGCTCTATTGTTAAGAGAAGCAGCGATTTAAACGGCGATTAAACGAGAGCGCGCTCTCGATCTTCCTAATTGACAAACAAAACGAATAACACGGATAGGATAGGAATAGTTGTGAAGTGACTCGGGTCGGGATTAATTTCATTTTCATTTGTTGCGCGTCCGTCGAACGTTCATGAGGGTTTCATTTGTGGTTTCATTCATAAACTCATCTTACTCATACCGCAAGTTCAGTTAAGATGTCGCGTGTGTTTTTTGTGTCCGCCTTACTATTAGCAATGGGAATAATTAACAAAAAAACATTTGCGAGTGTTGCAAGCACCGAAGACGAATTGGAGTTCAAAAGTGTTCCAACGACGGTCAAAGCGCATGAAAACAACTCAGTTTTGTTACCTTGCTATTTAGAAACTACCAATAATGGTAATTAATAATTTTCACAATTTTAAATTTAAATTGAATTAAATTCAAACAAACTTGTGCAGAAGGAACGCAAGCATTGCGCATCCGTTGGTATCGCAATGGCGGTGAGTTTGCGGATAGCGGCCCACCGGCTCGTCCGCCCCCGGACCGCTTCAAATTATGGGAAAATGGGTCACTGGAGGCGACAAGCGTCCAACCGGCGGATACCGGCGAATACATGTGCGAGATATTGAGGCCGGAACCATGGTCCCCCGTGCGGCAAGTGCACGCCATCGAAGTACTCCGTAATTCCTCTCATTATTTCCCATTTCATAATTAATTAATTTGGACGTGTTTAGATCCGCCTTCGATAACACGCATTCCAGCTGGAGGCTTCCTGGAGGTGAAACTCGGGGAGGAGGCCGAGATGACGTGCCGCGCTGCAGGTGTCCCGCACCCGGTAGTAACCTGGTCTTCAAAAGGGGAAACCATGCAGTTGCGGGACTCGAGGGAGACTTTGAGGTTCACAGCGAGTGATCGCAATCTCGCTGGCAGTTACGAATGCACTGCTGCTAATGGCGTTGGGGAGGTAGCCAAGGCGGAAATCGAACTGAATGTCATATGTAACTCCGCCATCTTTAAATTTTAAATATTAAATGTTGCTGGGTTACATGGGGAAATTTTTAGATCCACCTGAATTGATGTCCTCAAGATCTTGGATACATACAGCGCCAGATTTGCGAGTGCAACTTGAATGCAAAGTTTCCGCCGACCCGCAGGCTATGGTCACATGGCTCAAAGGAGAAATACCGGTGCCGTTAGACAGTCGAGTTGTTACGCTTATCGATGGCGATAAACACACGTTGCTCATACGCAAAGCGCAACGTAGCGATTTCGGGATCTACACATGTCGGGCTACTAATGATTTAGGCCAGGGAGAACTACAGATACAACTTTCAGGTAAGCTAATCTATAATTTTTGATTTCCCGCCAAAACCAGACCAAAACAAAGTTATAAGTAAAAAAAACTATTGCAGGGGTGCCTAATCCGGGGGTTTTTAAGAGAACCGATGAGAAGAACCTCGAAAGTGTCAATTCGTACACCCTGATATGGGAAGTTGACAGCTATACACCGATTATTGAATACAATCTGTGGTTTCGCACATATAAAGCCAAATCGGGGATTCACAAACCTGACTGGACCAAGCTAACCATCCCCACTGAACATAACACGAACTCCGGACACGTGCACTCGAAAATGTACACTATCAAAGGTCTGAAAGAAAAGACTATTTATGAGGCTCTACTGGTCTCGCGTAATCGTTATGGGTGGTCTAAGCCTAGCCCAATCTTGCGGTTTGCCACCGCTGGGGCAGACCTCAAAGAAGAAATAATCACCCCAATTCAAACGGAAACAGACAATAATATTATTCCGGATGATATGGGTAACACATCGACAGCAACGCCATCTATGAAACTTCTGCAAAGCAATTTGTTACTTTGTAGTGCGGCAATAATTTTGTATAAATTAACATAACGAAACTTAAATGTTGTTTGTTTTATTTTTGTTAAAACCTTTGTGTAATCCTTACCTAATTTATTTGTACAGGTACAATGTCAACAGTCTTCACATTTTCACTGTTGTCCATGACTAGATTTACATTTATATTGGAATCTGTTTTAATCTGTTTTTCGACCACAGAGGGGATTTTTACAGCCGACCATCGGCAACAAATAATACTTACAACAGCTTGCACTATGCCGCTGATCATACCTGAACACACGTAAATCCCCCCAATGACTGAACATAACTTGGCAAGAAACATCCCGAAATGGTCACGCTCTTGACTGACTGTAACGCGTAAAGCGGCAACGTCATACTTAAAGAAGATCCCTGGCATTCCATGACTGCCCCTGTCATGGTCCAATGGCCGGTTGAGCTCCTTGACACTATATTGATAAGTCTCCACATTACGCAAAAAAGTCTTCACACTTGTGGGCACCACTTCGATGAAATACTGATAAAGCATTTGATCTGAACAGAAAACAGTTTTGACTTTTTCTTGGAAATGTTGTTTTCACTTACTCGAATTGGCAATATATTCGTCTCCTTCCAAAGGGTGAACTATGCCAGGACTGGGGTCCCCGAAGGATAGTCGGTCGATCCTGTGCGTGAAATTATAATCGTTTTCGGACATAAATGGACTCAAGTGAATGTGTCCGCGCGGAAGATTCAAACTTTTCCCAGCAGTTATATGAAAATTCCCCGCGACTTTATTCAGAATTAAGGAGCCATAAATCCGGCACGCGTCATGTGCCCGTTCAGGGATGTAACTGCGTGCAGGCATATCATTCGACATTTGACTGAAAGATCTTTTCCAAAGGAGATCCTGAAAATTGCTCACTTTTATGCCTGAAATATGAGGCAATAATAGGTGCATGTGCACAATACCTTGATAGCATGATACTCTTCGCGTAAATACGAGTTAAAATGTTGTTTGTTCTCGAAATGTATGCGTTGATTGGGTGACAACTCATACCACGTGTCTTCTTCCTCTAACTGACCGAACATAAACGCGTTTTGATTGGTTGAATCTAAGATATCGGCGCCCAAATCTGCAATTTCCCAATTTAACACTAATTTTCCTTGATCCTAATCTATCGAGTTACTTACTCTGACAAGGCATAGCCACAGTAATGTCTACATTAATCTTCAATTTCGCTTCAATATCAGTATCGGCCGAAAAGCGAAACACAAACCTTGAGTCCAAATAGTATCTTACTTCCGAATAGATAAGCCATGCGATTAGGGCAAAACTAACCAGAGATACTGAAACAATAATTCATTTATTTCAGTTGAAGTTGAATACAGTAATTCGCGGTAATTTAATTAATTAAGGGACTTACAAGTGCCTCCTAGTTTGGAACTTTGCTGATAAGTGTCTTCAATCTTCGGAAACAGATCGAATTCTTTGAGTTTGCTCACTTTAGAGCCGCGGAACCGGATTGTTACTTTCTCATTTTGAGCTGAAGTCATTATTAGAGGGTTAATTAGTTTAAAAACAATTAAAAACTAGTTAAAAGCTTGATTAACCTAGTTTGTTTAGGGTTTAGGCATTTAGGTTGATGACACCAGTTACCAAAACGGTTACCAACCAGTAACCAAACGTTATTTACCACGTGTTAAATGATTGTTAGGGGAGGGGAAGAGGCCATACAGGTCGCCAACGGTTTTTAACGGTTTTTCACAGTTTTTTTGAAATATCTTCAAAAGAAAGACGCAACAAGGACCAATATTGATAGAAATGAGTAAAACAAAACATTTGCTATCGATTTATATATATTTCAACACAATAATATCGTAAAACAAACAATTAAACAAGATAATTTAATTACTGATTGTGCTAATATAATCATGGCGGATTAATTCGCGCATTTCGGTTCCGTCGCAATTTACAAGCAACGGAACGCTATCTGATGAACCATGGCGTCCCACATAAACAATATTTGCCGAGTTTTTGACTTGTTCCGGCATACAATCTTCCAAATTCAATCGATTGCTCACAATAGTTGGCAGAAAGGTTTTCGTACGTGCAAAAATGTACCAAGTCTGTAATGTACAACTGTAAAGTTATGTTTTACGCAGAATCATTCATTATTTACCAACAAACATGAAGTAATTGAGTAAACGATCGACATGCTATTGCTGTAATTAATATTCTCCAAAGCCAAAACGGCGACAAACCACACAATATCGTAACTCGTCTGAACAATGCACAAAGTTTTCAAGCAACGTTTGCATTCTCGCAGCGCGATTATCTCTCCATCAGGGCCTTCAATTTCCTGTTTTAACGCATTGAGAGACTCTGCCGAACTGGTCAACTCAAGCTTCGACAATTCCATGTTGATTTTGCGGATGCCATTCAGGCAATAAACGGTTGTTGATATGATTAGCAACGATACTGGCAGCATGTAGTTGACAATCATCCCTTTTTGAACGCTTATGAAGCAAAAGCGTTTCGTTTCGAAGCTGCGCGGTGTTATCAAACTAGACAACTGCAAAATAATCAATTTTATAAGTTTAGAACAAAAAGGGCGGGAAAGTACCAGTGTCAAGATGGCGGGTGCTCCGTATGCAATACTATAAAAGACCTGCATTCTTGGCAAATCGCTATTCCCATTGCCATTCGCACTTGTGAATTTTTTGTAAATGTAGAACACGTACAAGAACAACCAGAAAGCAGTAAGTAGGTGCAAGTAGTAAAGGGTGACACCGATTATTTGGCACTTGATTGCATTACGAGTCGACTAAAATACACCAATTAACAAGTTTATCACTCTTTAAACCAAATTATAACGTACATAAACACCTAACATGAAAATTAAATTAGACAAACAAAAACATCCCATTAACTGAAGAAAAATGCAGTTTACTTCGCGTTTTCCATTAAAATTCTTCCGCAAGAGAACGATAAAGATCGTCAAGAGTTGCGCAGCGCAGCTTAAGACTGATCCAACAATGATTATCTCTTGACCATAGTTGCTCACATTTTTGTTGTGTGAACCATAGTAAACGTACATTAAATTGTCGATAAAGTCATGATCGCGTAAGTCTGAATCTGCCAAGGAATCGTCAGGCAGGTCGACTTTGGGCAGAATATCAACATCGAGCGTTTTCTCTCGGATATTTTTAAATTCAACCGAAAGTTCGAGGGGATTCACCGGTTGGGGAAGTATTAGCGATTCGGGTTTGAACTGCACTTTCGAATTGTTGTTCGCGTTGGGGTTCAAATTCGCATTTGTATCGTAATCGTAGTAATAATCTTCATCTACGTTTGTATTGGGTGAATTATTGGCAATATTTGAAGATACAGACACGGAAATCGTACGTTTTATCGTAGTTGCATTATGAGTATTATGACCAGGCACAGCTAAAACATTTTCCCCTTGGAATTTTTACTTCTTTGTGGCTGAACTTACCTAAACCCAAGCAATTGGAAACTAATATTAGGAATAAACTAAGTTTAAAGGCGACTTTCATTGCTGTTGCTGTTGGTGGGCAAGTATTCTACTAAGTTTTGAGCAAATTTCGTGACATTTTGTCGCGCCCGATCTATGAAACAATAAACACTGGAATTCAGGTACTTGTTTGTGCTTGGTCCAGATTCCTCCCGTTTCCCGTTCGCGACCTGCGCATCATGCGAATCGATAGAGCTAAAACCCTTCCTACATGTCATTTAAAACTAACAATTTTTGAGTAAAAACAGTTAGATAAGGAAATAGATAAAGTAAAATACATAGTAAATGCGATTGGGGATTTTCTTTTATTCAGTAATCACTGCCAGGAATACAATTTCATGACATATTTCTCGATTAATAGAATAATTAATGTTAGAGTAAACTATAAGATAAGTAACCGCAAATTATAATAGAATTCGATTGGCAATTAAGAGTAAGAGAATTAAATAAGTATAAAAATAAAATCGCATATTTCTTTACATTTAGTTATAAACACGTTATAAATACTCAAATAATATGCAAAGTAAAGAAATTCTGAATTTCACTCCTTATTATACTAAGTTGCTTTATAACACTATTATAACTAGACGAAATACTAAATAAACGTCGCAAAGTTAAAAGAAATCAATCAATAGTTTGTAGATTATGTGCTAATTATACAAATGCGTACAATAAACGTACGCCCGGCGCGCTATTGACAAATGCGAACGAATTATTCATATTATCGAATATTCTTACTAAGGTTAACTATATACAGATAGAAAATACAAACTGTTCATTTAAATTAAATCGATAATTAAAACTAAAACTTGCAAGTAAGTGAGATTTCAAAATTTAGAAACAAATTACCATTCGAAATCTCGCAATTGTTCAGTTTAATATTTTAATTTTTAATATAAAAGAAAGTAATAAATTGCACACATTTCCGCAAATTCGCGAGAAATAAATCAATGCATGTGGGCCTTTTAAACATTTATTCATAAGTCATAATGCATTATATATACATACATGCCAATCCGGTGATGGGTTGGACAAAAACAGAAAGTCGCTGCAAACCTGCAAATAGAGCTCGAGCACTTCCAGTCATGTTCATCATCGTCGTCTTGTCTTTTATTTTTATCATTAGTTTTAGTTGAGTCAAGTGTTTTGGATGAAAGTGAATGAAAACGCGCACAACTTTTAACTTACGTACCTTATTTCTGTCACTCAGTATTAATTGCAACAACAGCGAAAAAAAAACGTTCAGCGTTCAGGTGCAAAGTGCAGTTGCAGTCGCTGTCGTTGTTGTCGTGGTCGATTCCGGTGTCTTCGTCGTTGCATGCTCCTCATTCAAACTGATATTGCTATTCGAATCGTCGTTGATCAATGAGGCGTTCGAGTCTTCAAACTGTACAAACAGAACAACAAGAAAACATTAAAGAATCTCAGAGACCAATAAACAACAACAAATGAAGTAAGTAAGAGTGTTGGTTGTGTTGTACGCACTGATTGTGTAACGTCTTCGGAGAGTCGTGACTTCTTCGTTGCGGGTTCCTTATCGTCCTTGTCTGCAGTCCGTTTCCCGCCGTTTTTGACGCGCTCACCGACGATCTTCTTCTCGCGCGCCAGCAAACTCGGAGAGAGGTATTGATTCAGCTGCTTGCGCTTCACATGCCGCGCCTCCAAGCGCATGCCTTCCTTAAGCATCTTAATATTGTGCGCGTGTCGATTAACAGTGCCTGTAAACATTTGTATGTCGTATGTTAGATTAATGTTGATGTTCTCGGTCTTTTCGAATTCTAGGCCGATGAACCAGAGGGTGGTTATGCTGTTCGGTTCGCATTGGGGCTCCACGTAGCTGAAACTCTCGGGGTTGATGTGTGCTAACGCAATATGTGTCTTCTTTTCCAGTGTACCTGAAAAATACCACGTAAATCAAATATTTGAGAAATATGTTTGAAAATATGTTTAGTACCTATAAGCAGACGTATTTTACTCTCAACTAAACCGGACCATTCCAAATGGTCATCCTGGCAGGCAGCACTCACCAGCAAGACGATAAAATGGCGATATTTCATGAAAAACGACGGTGGGTCAAACAGCTTCTCCCAGGTCTGTTTGCCTATTACTATATCTTCAGTAAGAGCGAGTCCTTTGGTGAACTCTTCCATCATAATGCTGCGCGTTGACAGGGAGACATTAAATGTGGAGTTTTGTTGCGGGTATGCTGGTGTTATGATTGGCATTAAATGATGACGATCTTGTATGTTCACCTAACAATTAAGAATGATTACTTACCAAGTATTATTCATATTACAATATTTATCACACATATACTGCAGCACTGTTATGCGTCGGCTTTTTGATGATGATGATTTTTTAGTCTTTTTGACCATATGGTGTTGCAATATGGGTGAAATATATTATATGGCATAAAGGGGGTACTTACCCGTGGATCCCATACTGGAAACCCTAAATTAACATTTGGTGGTGGTTTTAGCAAAACAGGTTGTGGCCATTTCCACTTGGAAAAAACCAGGAAAAATTTATGAACTAATGTAGCCGGTGCAGCATTGGGATAAAGCTGGCAAGTGCGGGCTACCAACATCGCCCACGAAACACCCCCCAAGTAACCTAATATATTACTATAAATACCATGTTCTAAAACAATCACACAATTACATTATGTACATAATGAATATTGAAATGATTAGTAAATGTTTGTTTTCGTACTTTTGGCCCATAGTTTGATAGCACGCAAAGCCAACCGGAAGTTATCAATGTTAGGAACAAGCCGCAAGATCTCGTCCGTGCAACGACACCCATTCAAACTGCGCACGCATTTCTGATCGCGATTCTTCAGCAACAAGTCATCCTGCAAGTCCATCGAATCCGGGATTTCCTTGAGTGATAACTGCGCAAACAACATATCTATCTCAATGCTATCGAACTTCATCTTGATAACGGGCACGAAGGCTTCCTCAACAGCACGCAAGTCGCTCACTTCCGGCTGCTGCTTCAAGAGATCAAAGAATGTGGTGAAATAGTCCAAGCGCGTTATATGCCGTGGTGCTACACATAACGCGTCAATATCCGCACCCTTATTATGTACCTACAATAAAATACATAAGGCGTTATACAGGGTGTTACGAAATATTAGGACGGTACATACCCCTAATCTGTAACTACCAAAAGTGTATATTTTGCCGCCAACATTTTCGGCAACATTCTCAGGCATATTCCTAGCAATAGACACATCTTTAATCCATTGTTTTACTAGTGAGTACAGTTTACCGAGTATTATCATACGGTGATTGAGCTCTTGTTCGGTTTCGAAGACGTCGAAAGGCTTGAGAGCGTCTTCAAGCTCCAGCGATTTTGCAATATCAGAGGGCTTTGGCTCGGCCAGCGAGATCGCGGACGTCATGCCTAGCGTACGCATTGTGTGCGCGTTTTTACCCATGCCAATATTATTGTGTTGTTGCTGTTGTGACGACCACATTTTTAAGCCATGTCTACAAGTTACCAAGAGTTAAACAACTGCGAAATACGAATGACTACGAAATTTTTCAATGCAACTATTCAAGGCTGTTTTGACGAATATTCAGATGCAAATTGCATGGGCTACTCAATAACGTGCGCTCTGCAAGGTGCACGAGTTAAAATAATCGCCAAATTTCAGTTTTGCGTTCCTAATTCGTCTTGTTTATCTCAATTTGACAATATTAAATAAGGCCCAATAAGTTACACGAAATGAATTAATATTGATATGGTACTTACGTTGTTGCAGTATCACTGAGTATTCTTCACTACTAAACTTACTAACTAATTAAAAACATTATTTTTAATAAACTTAAAACAAGTTAGTAGCTGGACAATGACACTCTCCACTCGCTCATAACTTATAACTGTCATTTCCCGATTTCCGAGCTGTAAGAAAAGCAAAATGGCGGTAATCACCAATGCTGGCAACACACAAACTGAAAAGTTACTAGTTTTTGATTGCAATTAAGGAGATTTGAACAGGTAAACAGGTAAAATTTCCCGAAATAATCAACGAAGGCCATTAAGCAACAAATGTTTTTATTACCATTATGATTGCAGTTGCCTTAAAATGATTTCTTTGCTCTTTTTGTCTTCTTTTTCAGATTGGCAGTTGATCCTGTACTGACTGAATCTTCTACAACTTTTGCTTGTTTTTTAACCACAGGCAAAGTTTCAACTTTTTTATCTTTCTTCTTTCGTTTTTGTTTGATAACAACTTCCTCATCGTCAACTTCAATACTTTCTGTATCAATGTTCTCTAATTCAACACTTTTTTCATGAGTTTCAGTAGATGTGTCAAGTGAAACACACATGCAAGTAAACCTACAACCAGCGTTAGCGACACATAATTGTTTAAATTTACTACTGAAAACTTTAATTTCCCCTGAACTGCTCCCCGTTATCAATTTATTCCCGTATAAAGCTAGACA
>JARJDT010002485.1:0-14224 GCA_030264655.1 Leptusa sp. GC000079
GTCGAAACACCTCCAGGGTGGAAAACAACAAGTCCAAACAAACTCGCAATTCATACACCGTGCCTCGTGCTTCATAAACAATGCCGGACACACTCAATCCTCAGTCGTCGCATCCTTCAATACAGAAATATCTTCATCGTTATTCTTGGTGTCCATCGAAAAAAATGCTTTCACTACACTCATTCACTGCATTCAGAAACAGATTTCAAATGTTCACCTTACGACGAATCGATCGATAACATAAAATAGTTATTAAAAGTTATAATGTGTTAAAAAGCGAAACGGCAAGAAACGACATTGCAGACAGGAAATTATTAGTCCCACATTTCTTCTTTTTCCTTTTCCCTATTCTCATATAGTGGGATCTTCGACAGACCAAATGTTACTGTGCTAGAGTTCCTTTAAAAGTTTAAAACTCTTTGGTCGTTTCTGTTACTACTGCTGAAATAAATGCCGGTTCATATCGATATAAAACCCGCAAACTTTTCGCCAACCGCACAATTTTACTTAATGTTGAAACTGTGCAAGAACAACGCTGGAGAAACATAAATCGAGTTCATATTTCACAAAGAGACAACATATTTCTTTCGATATTGTGTGGTCACTGCTGTCACATGTTCCACTCAGTGTGCAAGTTTTGGCAATCTAGTTGCAATTGTGCGGCACTTGAAAACTGCGAATTGTCGGAAAAGAGAGGCGAGCGAAAGCAGGGAAAGAGTGCATCGCACACACATGTCGCTGCTTTTGAATAACGATGTTTAAACATCGAATTGATTTATAGAGGCAGGTTATAAATTTGGAAATTCATCTTTATTATGTCATGCCGTTGCCGTGGAAAATAACCCTCAGAGCGAAAATTTCCCACCGATAACCGAATTTATTATGGGGTTGCTCTTCACACATGCATAAGCCTTGCGTGCATGCCTCATTTTTGTTGGTCGTGCCAACGAAAACACACAAACCCGCACGCGGAGCTTTTCCACTTCTCGCATTTCCTCAACTGCGTCGCGCACTTTCCTTTCTCACATATCTCGCACATCTCATCGGAAATGTGTGTGCATGTGTGATGAACGAGTTGACGAGAATATTTTGAAACGACGCTCTTTCACTGCTTTCAAACAGTTCGTTATTGTGCACGAAAATTCTGAATTGGACTAACTTCCAATAACCAATCATCGTTTTTCGGCATTTCATCCGCATCCACATCAATTCTAGCTAAATCGTCAAATGTAATAAAGAAATAAATGTTGAAATTTGGAAAATTTAAAGTTGAACGGTGAGAGAATTGAAGTTGAATGTTGATGGAGTTGGATATCTTTCGATCAGTCGATCGTATCGAAGCCAATACAAACCTAGCACCCAATTTCCGTTCGCTTCTTTTTCTTCTCCAATCTCGCCGATCTGTGCAGTGAAATCAAACATTACCTATCTACCTACCTACTTTGTTTTTCCTTTTAAAGAAAACAAAGTTCTGTTGCTGAAAGGCCATAAAACTAACAAATAGACAACGTCTACTTTAATATTAATCGCTCGGCCAGGAACACAACGCAAAAAGAAGGATAGTTGACTCGCGAGACACGTCCGCGTCTAATATGGATGAAAGGCAAGTCCTTTATCGAGATAATTCAACGGCACGGCATCGAGGCAAAACTGTGAAAAGACGAAAGAAGGCAAGTAGCAAGGAGGCTCTTTCTGAATGTGTTCGGGCATCTGCTTCTTGCAGAACCAACAAACTTCTATAACAAATTTATTTGTGCGAGATGAGTCTCTAAATAGAAAAGTTTGTTAGCTTTATATCTATCTAGAGCGCTAACCAAGTTTACCTAAGTTTCATTTAGTAATGAACGCCAAGTTCTTATTTAATTACGGCGCGAATGATGAAAAAAATGCTCCACAACTATTTTTCACAGCTCTTCCTTGTTGTGATGATGGCAATTTTAGTGGACGAAAATTAATAACGATAATACATGTAATTAGTGTTGAATTTTGTTTGTTTTTGCCTTTGTTGGAAAATCTGAAATGGCATGTACATGGCCTAAAATTGTGTGGGCTTGAAATGTATGTGTACACATGAAAACCAAACATTGCGGTGGAGCAAACGCAGCAACATCCCCGTTTTCGTATGGAAGAAGCGTCCTAGCAGAGAAGCGTGTGGGAACACATGAGCCGTTTCCTCATTATGTATACTTTGACCCCGTCGAATGTCCTCGTTTGTAGTGTAATGTATACTATGTACAGTGCGATTTTCTGAAGGTGTTCAATTGTGATTAACATATGGAAATGAATAAATTTCATTATTTGCTCTCCCAAATTTCATATCAACCACGTTTATGCCATCTGCAAAGCATTAGTTCAATGGGAATTAAAAATAGTTATTATTGATTGATACGAGTACGTAATGTTTAACTTTTATAGTTTTCAAATTTTTTTTATTCCAATTGAACCAATGCAATTTAGATGCTAATTTTTGCGTACTTATTGTCGATTTACTCAACATAACTGTGAATGTGTAATAAAATCAGATCTTATTAATCGCCATTGGACACCCTCGCAAAATCGCACTGTACTAGAAATCCGAAGGATGGGTAGGTGTTGGTGGCAAGTATTAGCTGCTATTTCGGTGGTGCGCACCACCATCTCGATTGTCGTAGTAGTAGAGCAGTGGTTTAAGCGGCTTTGTTACCTCCGCACGCTGATTTCGGATTTACACGCCATAAATTTTTGATTCTCGACCTTATCGCGGCTGTATCTGGACGATACGAACGTGCACACCTAACTGAAACTTTTCTTTTTCGCCCTGCACGTGGGAACGAAGGGTAAAAATCCTAACTGGAATAGCTTTCTAATAAAATAAACGTGCAAACTTTCATTATCCTAACAGCACTGTATCACTGGAATATTCACAACGTTTTATTTTTATGTCAATAACAAACGAGAATAAGCGACGTATTCTTTGTTTAAAAAATAAAAGATGTTGGAAACTTGAATGTAAACGTCAAAATATCTTCATGAAAATAAAGGTGCAACATCCTTGCCAATCTTCCTTCATGGCGCGAATGAACCTCTTTAAATATTGAAACAAAAAGTTTTCTCAGTGTAACTTTCCATTCCTGTTTTAAACATTTTATTCTCGTTCTGAACATGTAATTTGAAGAAGAGAAAACAATTGTTTCAGCCTATCAATTACACAAAGTAGCAAGAAGCATTTTAATTAAGTAAAAAATTTAGAAGTGGGTTTGAAATCAAACAATTAATTTAAAATGTCATATTTACGAAGAAAACTTTTCAGGCAGATTTGAGTCTTCCAAAGTTTTCAATTTGTATAAGCAATTATATGTTATGATGAATTTAGACTTGACTTTTCAATCCCAATGTCAATAACATGCAACTAATACGTAGTGAAATTTCCATTCGACCGGAGTAAACCAAAGAATTTTCCAACCTGGAAACCATCAGGTTGCTGTTTGAGCAATTTAACTCGGTTTTCATCTGAAATGTCGAAAGAATGTTTCCAACATTTCCAATATCGATTGCAGCAAAATTAACTAATCAACATTTTGCACGTTGAGTGGTTGAGTCACTTTGTATCATCTTATAGGCTAGTGTAACCACATGCGTGTAGTGAGTCTTTTGCAATTCCACTAATTAATTACACCTCGTTCGTTTGCCTACTTTGGCTTCGATTAATTACATTCCGGCATTCATTCTTGCGCGCTTCGAATTTTCCTCCAATCATTCCCAATAGTGTTTTAGCAATCGAGTGAGTAAGTTGCTTCCCATGTGTGCGGTAGCCCTCTTTTCATACAATTAAATTGTATACCCTGTACCACATGAAGCAAGCAGTCGGCTTCATATGTAGAAATAAAGGGCTTTTAAAAGCGCATTGTCGACGTGTAACAACTTGTAATGCTCATTGAGCAAAACGCTTCATTGATCGAAAATAATGGACGTCGTAAAATGTACCTGCATTGTTTAAACTCGTACTTTACTTCACTCAATCATTGCTGCCTTCTTTCGAGTTCGCTGGTGCTCATTAAAAGCGAAAAAAACTTTAACATTATAATTGTAATGCTTAGAATATAATGAAGGAAGAGTAGTAAAACAAAGTTAAACTAAATGCATTTTATAATGAAATTATTCCGTCATTATAATTTCTACCTGATTTTGATATAAATAATTAGAGCGCTAATATTACCTGCGGTGCTTTTCACTGCGGTTTTACTACTAGAATACCAATTCAACGAGGCATCGTTAATTAGTTTTGAAATGTCAGCTAATGTAAATGTGTACAAGTTGTAAATAGGTTTTGTCCTGATTAAGCTTAAAGTGTTATGAAATCGATGTATAATTTAATTCAAATAGTGGTTTATTTTAACCATTTTAATAGGAAATTCCATCATTTGTTTAAACTTGCATAGCAAAAAAAAAAACAAGAACAAGAAGTATTTCTTTGAATTGAAAAGAATCGTCTGAGAACAGCAATAGTCGCTGCTGCTTGTGAACGAAATTGAATTTAAAAATTTTTCGTTTTTACAATCTTCACAGCGGAAAAATTCCTCCCATACACTAGCAAGTACTCTTTACAATGTGGAAATACCAGCATTGCTAATGCCATTTCCGCGCACTGACACACTCACACTCACATCGGGCAACTATAATAAGAATAAGAAACATTGTTCGTTGTGTTCTGCTGGTAACAGTGTCATGAAAACGCGCATTGAACGAAAGTAAAGGAAAGAATCCTCCAAGGCATATTGCTTAGTATTTATTGTATGCATATACATATTCGTGCATTATCAGATTATCCTGCTGGATACTTTTATACAGAATCCATTACCCTGCGCCATTTCCCTTTTTCATTTTCATTTTCGCGCCTTTCACATGCACAGAACGCCATCGACGTACCAGTCAAGGCAAAGCTGTGGGCTTCTGTGCTCTTCCTTTCCTACCGGCGTACACATAAAGGATGTAGGAAGAAGGATGAGGGCAAAAAAAACAGATAATGCTGCCATGTGTGCAGCACCAAAGGCGTATTGTGTCTATGTGTTTATATCGCTGAAGAATGACATGCAAAATATCGTAAAATCGAATGGTTATATCTTAACTTTAACACCATCACTAGGGCTGTACCACTTTTAAGAAAAGTACCAAACACATAAGAGTAATTATTTTATATTGGTGAGCAATTTGATGGGTTTATTTTCCAGACATCAGACAGGAGCAATCAATAAATATTCACTTGAGAAATTCGTTCAACGACATTTTGTAAATCGATGTGACTTAACGAGAACATTCACATGAATTAATTGGCATGGTAAAAGCGTTACAACTTTAACGCTTGTTTTTATCAGAGCCTAGAACTCCTCAATTTCCTCTTTCTTCTCTCCTTGTCTTTTGTCTCTTTACTTTGCGATTTTACAGTCGGGCATTAGTGGAAAGCAAGTCTGCATACACATCGAGAGAGGAAAAGTTTCGAAGAATAAATTAAGCGAGCACCAACTTGCTAAGAGATATCGGTTTTCTTTAGCTGATTAGAGTTTGTCTGAAAGTGTAATAACTCAATCCGTCTTTTAATTCCTCGAAGCTGGTAGATATACGATAGTGCGGCGGAGGAAGCGACGCAACTCTACCACACACAATGTTTAAGAATGTAGTTGTGATGGCAAAATCCGGCGATTTGTTTTTGTATGTTGTTGCGTTTTTCCTTCTTTGCCTTTGCAACCATATCGGAATGGTACTTAGTCGGGCGTGGGACATTGCGGGCGTTATATTTATGACGGCGGATGAACATAACAAGCGGCACGGAATCGGCAAACAAATGTCTATGGCTCCCATCGTTTGCTACGAGTTTATTTTAGACCTATGAAAGGATAGAACGCAAGCGAATCCTTTAGCCTTGTCCAAGTTCAAGTCTGCAAGTCTGTCATACTGAGCAACGGAAACGCACGGAATGCTAAGCCATTCAAAAGCCATTAGGTCGTTATGAAAAGCTCCGATTTTCCGGCTTGACATAAAAATCCAAAATAGCGGCACAACCAGCGTTGCCTCGAACACTGCTCCAACGCTTATGCTTCTGGTGTCATACGTCGAGGTCGAGATGTATCTATTTCTGCAAATCGGCTCGTTTTTATCATCACAGATGTGGTGTTAAAGGCAAAAAAGAAGAAATTTTACTCAATTGAAAGAAGGCAAAGTTGCTCGTCGTCGTCGTCATTGAATCCAACTTGGAGAGGAAGTATTTCTCGTTATGGTGCCGAGTAGGCCGCCGATGACCTCTTAACTCGGGCTTCACTACGACGGTGAGCCATAGCCATAAGCAGTTAAGTGGAACTACAATGACCTCGTGCATTGGTACTGCTAACAACATCAGGAACAGGAACCCACCGACCGACACGACCGCACGACCGACACAATTCAACACAATTCTCCAACTCCTGCCGACTCGCCTGCAAGTTGATGTCGGTGTGTTTCCCGTTCCATTGCTTCGCATTAGGGGTTGATTCAAACTGCAAAGTGAGAACTGAGACTCATCTTCGTTGACTATAGCCTGCACGCTTTTGCCTCCTCGCATCCTTGGAGTTGCGAGGACGAACGTGCTCGGATCGACTTCGGCATTGTTTTATGAGTTGAGGAAGTGACGTGCAGATCACGAATCTGGAGGCATATTGTCTATTTTTTCGCTTCTTGTATTAAATAACAAGCAAAGAAGGAATCAAAACGAATTATATATGTCAAGTGTACTTAATTCCAAAAGTTGCAATCTCAAAAGAATGTTACATTTTCTCGTTTTACTGGCAAATAACTTCATTGTTGAGTTTCATTTCATATTACATGACATAAAATAAACAATGCATGCTTGCATAGAAAGAGCCTGGATTGCGACGACGAAATGTGGAAACGAGTCAAAGTTATGGAATTTCGCACACGATATAGAGAAACGATGGGATCGTTCATTCGCGACATCAACACAATAATCGTAATTTTCTGCTGGGGCACAACATCCGGGCTGCAACGCAACAAGCCCAGCAAACTCGTCGACATCCACGACACAATGAGAGACACGATCGTAAAACGATCTCGAATAACTTACCGCGACGCGTCGTCCTATATGAGCGTTTCATATTGTTTCAATGAAATGCTTCGCTGCTTCATCTCTAATATCATATAAGCGATGCGCATATTCCGGGCTGTTATGAACTTGCGTTTCGTTGGCGAGCGAAAACTTGGCCAGCCGGCCAAATTAGCAATCTTTGTCCCGAGTTCAAAAGAATCCGAACAAAACAACTCGCATAAATGTGCACGAGTGAGAAGTCATTCCACTTTGGATGGCGAAATGATTTATGTCGAATCGCCATCGACTTGTGCCAACCAATTCTACACTTTAATCTATCAAACAATCCGAATTTTACGTTTCGATTTATGTGTTTTTGAATTTAAACAACAAAAAGTTTAAATGCGCGCAAAATCGAAACTTTTATTTTAAGTGATTGAAGTTTTGCCAACAGTTTGTATTTTATTTACTCGGCAAACATATAAAATTAAGACGTCTTTTGAATTGTAAACCGAGTGTTTACGTTGTTTGAAAGTGAGTTGGTATCAATCATACTTAACGGATTTTCAATCTTTGAAAAACGTTCCAACTTCCGGAATATTCAGCGCAGGCTTTTTTCGCGAAGCCATTTAGTTGTTGTTCGTGTTGCAAAGTCTCTTTAAATTTATGAAAACCGGTGAATGCAGTTTTATAAAATTCCACGAGACTTTGCTTCTTTTAGTTGAACTCTCGGAAACTTTGTCTAGACCTGGTGTATCCCAAACAAAGTCAGGTATAAGAAATGATATGAAACCTTGTTTCTCTGTTCATTTGCAAAGTAATCTCAGAGATAAGGTGTTTGTTGTCACTGATAGAGTAAAATTTAACCCAAATGGAATTCATATTTTTCGACTGTTAATAGTTTTTATTTGCGGTTGGTTTTTTGCGCTTCATCCACTTCCAGCTGGCAATAAATTCCGCAGTCTTCCATCGCTGTTTGCAATGATAATACAATCCGAAAAGCGCACACGATGTGCGAATAAACTTTGTCCCCAGCACTACTTCTACTCTTTCAACTATCTCTTCATGTTCTTATAGCATCTCCTTCGTTTTTCGTGGGAGTAACTCGCTTATCAAGTTTCCAACTGTAACCGGATATCTAACCGCGCGTTCTTCACATATAAGAAGACTTGGAGACATTGCTGTGCACAGGAAATCACTCTTTCGACATACTACTCGTATACGATAGTCTTAGAAGACTAAAACCGATAACCCCAATCAAGTCACAAAACAAGAAATACAAATACGTCTCGTATTTTCGATACGGTTGCAAACGAAAATTCGCCGACTACTTGCCTTTGCAAAAAAAACATCCATGAAAAGACACCGAGGTGAAATACATAAAAAACACAATGCGAACGTTTGTATTCAATCGACGTCTTCTGCTTTTCCAGACGTTTTACCGGCCCCGCAACCCTATTACCCCATTAGCCCCATTATCCTACAACGAAAACGAAACCGATCATTATCTAATTTTACAATTTCGACTTAATTGAATTCAAAGTGGTTCGTTGAAATTTTTAAAATAATTCAACAATGAAAGGATTTTACTTTATATTTGAGGAATTTCCCAACAACAAATAAGATATGGGTTAAAATACTAAATGATTAATTGAACTCTGAATTTTTTCGCAGCTATTGGGAAATTTGTAAACTGAATATATTTCTTCATTCATTCATGAGATTTTTTACTCAAGTGTTTTTTTGCTTTTCCACTCTAATTGAGGCTTTTGAGCGCTCGTTTCTTTGTGCATTACATTGTGGGATAAAAAAGCCAATAGGGGTTAATATGCTTCAAAAAAGAAGTTATTGGCTATAAAAAGGGTTCCAAGAGCAACAGCACGGATTGTAGCTTGTTATATGTGTAAGTGTGCCGAAATGAGTTCAAGATTAAAATTTCACGATGCGAACCCGCCATTAGAGAGGTCCTTCTCTCAACCATAAAACAGAACGGTAGAGTAGACCACTTTAAATTTTACTCTTGAATTAATAAGAAAATTATTTGCTTCTAATTGAATCAAAAACTTATTATTATCACTTACAGTTATTAAAGATTTTCAAATATTAATTCTTCTTCTCTTTTGCTTTTGCTTCGGTGGTTTCTTTCCTTCTTACTGCATGGTTGTAAACGAATTTGTATTTTAATTTTAGCGGAGGATTTTCCACACTTCAAATACTTTCAATTCTCAACGAAATCGTAGAAGTTGAAATTGCATTAAGATTAATATCGACATTAAAGTTCCTTCGAGTATTTATATTCATGTAGAATCTGCACAATACAATAGACATGGATTTGTTGTTTCTTCCTTTATGGGTGGAAGCGAGAAAAGAGCAGGATGCCAGTTGCTTTAAAATGGAACGCGTTGAGAGAAAACTCTGACGATAATTGAATTACCATCGCCAACTCGACTCGTCGTATACACGTCGGACAAACGTGCCTCGTCCAGTTGCATTATTATGACGTCCTTTTAGATGGTTAGCCCCTTTCATCCTCTTTTCGAAACCCTTCGCTTGGACGAGCATTAGGAATGGCAGAATGGATTCTTGCAAAGTGACCGGACGTGCATCGCATCGCCATGTCCCAATTCGAATTAATTAAAGCGACTACTATCAGGGATGGGGACGCAGTTTGACTATAAAATGCCGATATTTATTAATATTTAGAAATTCAGGATTAAATTGGGTTAAGCTGCGGGAAAGGTAGAATTAAATTAAATAACGAACAGCTTTTAGCAACAGGTTCAGCACTTCCTAAGCCTTTGCAATAAAATGCAATTTGCACTTTTACGAGTTTTCCTGTTTCAATTAAAGGAAAAAGAATCAAGCCGCAATAGGAATTTTTTTCATGTCGAGTACAGATATAGATAGATGCAAATAAAAAGCGAATTCAACGTCTAGTCCAAGTTGAACCAATCGCAGCAAATTCTAGTGCAATTTTTATTCAAACGCGTCGCCGACGTCGATAATTTACGGCGTCGTAATATCGTGCCTTGCATGGCAAACTAAATTCCTGTAAGACTCTATCCATGATGGTAATAAAATAATGCTAGGAAATTATCGCAAAACCTCTTCATGTGGGGCGTACCATGAAGATCCTGGGACGAGCAATTTCAAAAACGCGCGCAATTAGGATTTTATTGGCGCGTTTTATGTGACGACGTAAAGTGTACACGTTAAACACTAATATACAGCCCAGCACGATCAACAAATTTGTTGTTTTGCCGCTCGTTTTTTTATTTTTTCCCCTTTTCTACATATGCCCCGAAGAACTTTCTGATTCGATAGGTGACGTGCATTTTTGAGGAATCAAAAGTTGCGCAAACTTTTTAATCTTGCACCCTGAGGCGAAAAAGTATAAGAAAGTCGTAGATACCGAAAAACTTTTTACAATTCCACCTTCTTGCCATGTTTTAAAACAATTACAAACGGATGGAACGCATACTGCAGCGAAAAAAACGAGATAAAGTTGAAACAACATTTACGAGTTATTTTTTCTTATTTCGTGTGGTGTGGTTTCCCGTTTTATTCCTATTATTTTATTTGACTTTGGCTATGGAACGTCGACCACAAACAGTTTTGTAAAAGCGGGTAAACCGGCGAGGGCTACATAAAAATATGTAGATTAGTTTATTTCATAACGACGAACCAGGTAGATATAGTTGGACTATCAAAGCAAAAATTTAATGTCGAAATTCCTCCCGTTAATTTTAAACAGTGTTTTCTAGAAAGAATTTTTATTGAATACCGTTATGCCTACGCGTTAGAGAAATTTAGTAATTTATTTTATCATGTGTTAAACATTTTTGTACATTGGTTAATTTTGCCCGAATATTTCAAGCACGCAAGAAAAGGTCGCTTCAATAATTTTCGAGTGCGAAGCTAACTACGTCAACGCGAATTCGAATTTATTATTAAGCAAAAGTTTGCTTCTTCCGCTCGCTGCTGATATAACGAACTCATTAGGCTCGCTTAAAGGGAGTTTCGTTATTGGCTGATCGGGGAAAGTCGATCGAAGTTCAATGCTGTTCGCCGAGTGCAGGCAAACCGATCGCGTAATTGCAAAAAAGGACTACGTCTATAATGTGCCTATACCCATACTCCAGCCAGATATAAGCCCCATTCGGATATTGAAGGTTCAAGGGTAACTACCGTTCTAATATCAATAAAGTAAAAATTCCAAGTCCATTAACTCACCGAGAGGAGCAACTCGAGAGCAAGAGCATGCGAATATAGCGTTGGTTAACGTTTATACTTCGTGTCGTGCTCGCGACCGTTATCGCTCTTTCTCATTTTCAACACGAGTACCCATTCACAATTTTTTGCACTTTTCAGAGTGAATTAAAATTTAATAAAGCCCCTTCGACGTTTCGCAATTTGATAATGCCAAAGTTTGCTAAGACGTGGGATTAACCTCATCAAATATAGCGACGTTAATTCGCAAAGATTAAAAAAAAAGTAGAGGGAATTGATTGGGGTGCAATAAAAGTAGTTTGCTTCGATTCGAACGTCGCGTGCTTCATTATCGGATTTAATAAAAGAAATTGTGTTGTGCGGTCCCCGAAAGGATTTCGTTTCCAGACACGTATCCGATGGATTTTCTTCGAACTGCGTTTGCTGTTTGCACGCTGGTTGCTTCGTGCACAAGGACTATTATCACTCAGCGTCTGGGGAGCACTGTTCTAAGGACCTTCGTCCGCCAGAGCAAACAATCTCACCTTTCAAATCCACCTCAGCAAACGACCACCAAACCAACATCAACCACAAACAATAACGCAATAAAATAACAAAGCGAAAAACAATTATGTTTCAAAATGTAAGCTACATAAATAGGCAAACAAAGTGGAACATTCAGTGCTGCACATAAAGAGGAAAAACTTATATAAATCTACCTACAAGAATAGTAGTAAGGCTGGTTGGAAATGTTTTAAAGTTACACGATACCCGTTGTTGAATCCTCGAGAGGTTCATGGCCGCTGAACCGGCAAGCACAGGTGCAGTAAGCACCGGTTAATCTAAACGTGCACACCGCGCTCTTCTCTTTCAATGTTGTCTATTCGAGTCGACCTTACCTTGTGTGGACTTTCAATTCGGTAGGAAGCGAGACAGAGAGAAGCGACTTGTTCGACATAGCCCCGAACACGCGTATATTCTTCATTGCGATGCGATGTCCTGGTGATGCCAGCGGTGGAATCTCTCGAGACCGACTTTCTTCTACTATGTACTACACCCTACACGACTAGATCCAAAGAAAGAAATAAACAAAATAAAAGAAACTAGGTTCATTCAAAGAGAGCGTCATCGTCTTCTTTGACGTTTTGCGATGTGCGCTTCCTTTCGTCGTTGCTGCTGGTGCTTTTTTATTTTAGTTGGTTCTTTTTTTATTTCTTAGTGCTACTACACAAGGCAACGAACGTTCTCAGTTTCCCCGGAGCATATCGCTGATTGGACAAATGATATTGCAACTTGTATGGATACCAACAATTCAAGCGAAAAGCGCTTTCTAAAAATAAGACACATGATGACGGCCATGGAGAACGACAAGCGTTATAACTGGAGAACAAACTGAGGAGAAATTCTTTGAAATTTGTTTCGATATTTCTTATGAAGTGCACCCGACGAGAAGTAAATAACGCACTGGTTACGTAAACAGTTGATTTCATAGAAATGATAGAAATGATTATTTCTATTGGCTAAAAATAAGTTTCGCTTGCTGAAAATCCATTTCAACAATTTCCAGATTGAACTGCACCATTCATATAACTATAAGAAGTGTACGCTTTACGTTGTAATCGTGACCAAAGTAAGTAACCAAAACTAGCCAATTCCGGGTCAACTAAATCGCCACGAAATTCGTAGATTTGGTTGAATATTATTGAATGTTATTGCAGTTGGGGAGCTTTACCAACCCAAAGCGTACAAGTACTCTGTCCATTTCGGTCCTAAACCACCCGTTACACATCTAACTTTGGCTTATACGCTCAACCCGCTCGTACTGCTGCTACGATACACGTACTTAGGGTTCTTAGGTGGAATCTACGGCTACGTGGACGATATGAAGATGGCAAAAAAATGAAAAAGAAAACCGAACGAAAAAAAAATCATATAAGAAAAATTCAGATTTTCGGTTGGTCGTGTGTTGCATTTAAATCGAATAAAAATGTAAATCGTTTCATGCTACCGTTCGAGCCAGTCTCTCTTCAGTGTATGTTGGCTGGCTCAATAGTGTCCCAAGTATCGTTCATGCTGTTTGATGCGTTGCTGCTCTGCGACACACAAAACGAGCGCAACTTCTTTTGCCCCTGATATGCATACACCGTCGTACACACACAACGAACAAAAAGTTGAAGATTTAGTTTTGTCACACACAAAAGTGAAATACTGTTGAATATCTAGAGAGACACAAACCGATATCGGAAGTTATGAATGCATTAAGGGGGCTCTGGGCTGGGACAAGTTCGATTTTATCCCATTTCGAAGCAATGGGGTGCAGCCGACCGAACAACCTTTACCAACCTCGCACACACACAAAAAGCCGCTGATACGACATGTGAAAAGTAGCGAGCAACCGAACGAGGAAGGCAAAAGGACATGTTCGATATCTATATGGACTCGAGAACGGCCTCGTTCTACAACTATTCGCAATGTATTTATATTCAGTGATACAAATTGCAAGTTTTATGGGCTTTCACAAAATAACGTTAAAATCGCTGTTATTAAATTAAGCAAAATTTACACAAATCTCTTGAAATCATTCCTGACAAGTTTAGTTCTTCTAAGTTGTCTAGTATAACAACACATGTTCGCCGCAATTTAGTCAAAGTTCTTACATGAAACTTTATTAAAATATTCCGAAAGTAAAAATACACTCATTCTCTTCCAGCGCGGTGCAAGCTCCAAAACTAAATTTGATATTCCTTCAACCCATGTTGCGTGAATTTCCTTATGCTGTCTTACTCACTCTATAAGTCTATATCAGTACAGCTCTGGTGCAATTTAAATTTTAGTCTGTCGCTTTTTGCATGTAAATGAAAACCTTGGGCGCATCGACGAAAAGAATAGTGACGCAAAGTGAAGGCGCCGGGGAACTCCATAAACCAGCCTTGGCGATGGTCTCAAATAGTTGCCGTGTATGAA
>JARJDT010002507.1:0-22044 GCA_030264655.1 Leptusa sp. GC000079
ATAAATCGCAAAAATATATTTATTGTATCTAATATTGATACTATAAATTGACTTGAGAAAGAAATCAGGATAAAAATTCCTAATCTATAAACAGTTTTTGCTTTCAAGAAATTCCACAAATTTAATAGATTTTTGTCAGACATTTGATATATTTAATAACGGCGAAAGAGAGTAATTTTATTACCCTTTATATTAGTGGCTGACTAGGACATTTTTTACTGAAATAAATCCCGCATTTTATTGGCACATATCAGACATCATTTTTTGTCCATCGAATTGTTACGTAAAACTCGTTTATTTTGGCGATTTTTCCGCGATCAAAATTAGAAATAGTAACTGAGTCATAGTTTTGGTAACATCTGTTATCAGTCCCACCCTTAAAATACCCAGCACGTCTGAGCAGCCTCATAAAACAAGAATAAAACAAGAAATTATCACAATTTCCCCTTCATTAAAACCTGGATTTATTCACATCTCACCTCGTCGAATGCAAGTTCATCTCATTCTCGTTCCGCTGAACATTAATGTGCTATGCATACTTACCTGATCTGATTTACAATCTGCAACGGAATCAAAAGGATGGGAATCGAGAGATAGATGACATTACAATAAATTACACTGAGAAAGCCCCATGATATAAAGTCCAACAACGTAAATGAAAAGATTCGGCGCGTGCTGCGAGTTTTCACCCTTAGAAAACTTCCCTACCTACTTGCTTCCACTTTCGACGTTTGCTATTATAAATTATAACCAGATTTATCCAGAAAGGTGCCTGCTCCCACCTTAAAATTACGCTGCATTATTAAAGCAAGGGCTAATCCTATTTAACGATTAATGAAATTCCACTTTGTTGAATCTTTAAACTTTTTCAACTTTGGTCTAAAGTAGCCTCATTTCTTTTCGACATGAATGCAAAAAAAGTTTCACGGAAACACTTTAACCCTCGTTCTCGTTCAGTCAATAGACTTTGCTCAATGGATTTTGGGATGCTGCGATGCTGCAAGGTCTTCGGCTTTGGATATAAAATTACAACGAACAACGATCGCAGAGATTATTTGTTTGCTGAACGCTTTTTGATGTTTTCGTCATATTCGTGTGCATTATTCGCACAGATGACAAAAGACACAATGGTGGAATGGAACTTTCAATATGCACATTATATGTCTTCATGAATAGCCAAAGCTTTCGGATGCTGTTGTGTCGGCTGCAGAAGTTGATGCATTGCTTGCATTCATATACTCTACGAGGAAAGAAGCAACGTTTTGTTGTTGCACGTTAAGTTATTTATCAAATATCAAATTTGGCACGAGCAGCTGAAAAATCAAGCCTATCTAAAATATATAAAGCATATAAAATACGAAATTATATACATTTTATTTGGTTTTCTGAAAGGTATCTGAAATTGATAAAATCCGCACACAAATATTAGTTGTTTTCATTTTCATTGCTATTGGGAGATAAACAATCAAGGAACGGGTTTGGTTTGAGAAATAAGAAAGACTCCAACAAACAGTTTACGTTTCCAGTACAAATACATTTTATTATTATAATAATATATTTCACTAGATATAATATAATATATTTATATATAATTCCTATTATATATAATATAATGTATATTTTCTTATGTGTGTGATAAAATAAATAAGTAATATAATGGTATAGCAACATTCATAATATATGTTTTTTATAGTTATGTAGAAAGATAATATAATATAATATTAAGTAGAGAATATAATATATTTGTTCATAATATAATTTTTCACTTTTTTCTAGGTTTTTCTTTTGTCTTTTGTCACTATCGTCGTCGAGTTGATGTGATTTATAATTTTCTTTATTTCTCTCATGTATTTATTTATTTCATCGAAACGAACAAACAAACAAACGAAAACGACGTGTACTCGTACAAAATACTGACCGCATATTATTAGTTATGTAACATACATCTTTTCAATCTGTAGTATTTTCTAAGTATTTCAATTAGTCCATCGTGTATAATTATTTAAATATACTTTATGCTACGAATATATATTTCTTATTCATCATATACCTCTGTCTTCATATTTTATTTCTCAATATATATTCAAAATATAATAAATAGTTAGTTTTTGCGGGCGCATCATCTTTTTAGTAATTGTGCATGTTTTAATTGAATATATTTCTTTTCGTTTAGTAGTAGTTTAGTTTGAGGAGGATTTCAGGACTGTTTCAAAAATATCTGGAGGGTTGTCAAAACTTGGTTGGCGAAACTACTCCAAGAAGTCGCGAATAAACGATAAACATTATTAGCATCAATTTCAATTCGTAATGACAAGGAATACATCATATTCGGCATCGATTAGTTTAGTTAGATACTTAGTTAGTGATTTCACATCGAGAACACGTTCAGTGGAACTCTAATGTCGAAATGACTAATTGATTAATAAATTAGTAAATAAGTCGCATTGGAAAATTACATTTTCACTTGCTTCAATTAAGTACACAACAATTAAGAAACAAACGGAACTAAACCACATCTATTAATTATACAGCAGCCGTGAAATGTCTGCACAATTTATACTGAGTGTTCCCAGCCACAATTATTGCACGTGCATCAAATATGCAAATGGGGCGCGTATTTAACTTTTAAAATTGCCTAACTGCGATTTAGTTGCGTTTGTTGTTTTTAAACATAACATGTAATTTATGAAAATTGATCAATTATTTCTGGTATACTTAAAAAAGCTTCTTCTTTTTGTTGTCTTGTTTGTTTGTCTTGTTCTATTTACATTTTATAGATAAATTAAATCTCACTTGGTAGTTTTGCAAATTAAATGTTTAAAAATCAAATACGACATTCTCTGGTGCATATTTAAGTTCCATGAATCTTTCCTGATTTAAGATTATCTCCACGCACAGTTTGTATTGTTAAAATATATTCCATTCGTTTTTTTCTCTTTATAAATACGCAAAATATACATTTCATCAAATGCGTTATCGATAATAATAAATGCGGCTAGTAGTAGTAGGGATTATAATAGGGTGGAGTGTTCCATTGCAAAAGTTTCATTTGTAGCGCTTCTCAGACAGTTTGTTGGTGCTTGTATACTTTCATATCTTCTTCAAGTCAAATCGTACGAGTACTTAGTGGTCGTTGGCGAATTGGCGGATTTTGTTTAATTCTTAGTAAAATCTTAAATTTATACACGTAATGTAAGGCTTGCACGCATCTACTTTAATCCATTTACACATTATTCGCATCATGTTTGTACTTGTTCTTCTTACTTGTTATTAAATTTATTTAAAAATCTTCGTCGTCGTTTCGTAAGTCTTTATGTCGAATCCGCCAATTCGTGGCCAACAGTCAGTGTATTGCTCAATTGGTGAAGAATGAATGAAAGTCATAAATTAACATTGGATAAAGTTGTTTGTTTTTTTGGCACCACATAATTTGTGTAATTTCGAATAAATGTTTTGTAAAACGTAGGTACTCAAATAGTCAGTAAGTAAGTAAGTAGATTACTTCTTGTCGATGTTTCGGTTAACATACCTATATTACGTGTGTGATCCCAATAATCTCGTTTACAATAAACTGGGTGTTCGATACAAACACTGCTTAAGATATTAATATAAGTTTGACGATTGAACATGAATAAATGAGGTGATTGAGAACTTATAAAGCGACACTTAACAACATGATTATATTTGTTTAAATATTTATTTACTTTAATAGGTAATGATAAAAATATTTATTGCGCGAAAGCAAGTCCTTTCTTTTGTTTTTTGTGTATTTGTTTTCGATTACATCAATCCTAGCACTCTTTCAATTTCTTATTTAATCAGACATATTATTAGTATACGTATTTTAATTTGTTACTGTTTTCCTTCCTGTCCTGTCCTGTCCTAACGATGATAATAGAAAACGACATTTCTTGTCATAAACGAAATGGCAATTAGAACAGCTGCAAAACAGCAAATGCTTCGTAGATTCTCATAGTAATCTGGACTCGTTTCAATAAACTGCGATTGCATTCAAATAAATATTCTCATTTAGGTTTAAATTTAATTTTCATTAATCTTTTCTATATATTTCCGAAATAACATTTAAGTCAGTCTTACGAATCACAGTGAAGCTTTGATATGATCAAATTATTGTGCTCGGTTACTTACTGCTGTTAGTTTATTTAATGTATACGCTACTGCGCGTGCGCTGTAGACAATAATCATCTTCTTTCTTTTATTTTTGTTATACAATTAGTTATTTCTTAAGATTATTCATGAAAAGACATCAACAGGTTGGTAGAATTTTACGTTAATTAATGTTCAAGCGATTGTTTTTGTTCTCAATTGGTTTTTGTTGCCTTTGAATGCTCATCAATGTGATTGAAATGATGGTGCAACTCAAGCGACTGCGAAATGACACTCTTGTGCAGGAAAATCCTGTGGAAATATGACAAATTTTGAGCGTTTTCTTTCCTGTCGACTCAATCATTTCGCATTCGTTTCAGTTATAAAATCTTTAATGCTAACATGAGTCCAGATTAGGTTTCGTTAACCACAAGCAATTTGCGTTTGCAGTTGTTTTAAATGCGTAAAATAAGAAAAATCGAACAGAAATTGTCATTTTTCTCGCGTTACCAACTAGATATTTGTGCATGTTGCTTATTAGTGTTTGTTATTATGCCAAATTTGCTTCTACTTTCCTACATTTTCTACTATACGCTAATTAATTTTCAATAGGTTTCGTTCAATTTGGTTTGAATTGTGTCAAATATTGTGATTACATATGTAGAAAATTCTAACATCTACGATTATCATCAAAATTGTAGTAGATAAATATAGATAATTATCATCATCTTCGTATTTTGTATTGTTATTGTATTACAAACACTACGTTCTTGTTATGTTAGATATTAATTACTTGATTAATTCATTAATTAATTTACTGCAAAAATCTAAAATCTGGTTGTATGTAGTTATAATAGTCATTTATCTCTTTTTTTCTTCTCTTCATAAATTGTTTTCCATTTTGCGAAATTGCGAAAAGCTACAATATAATAAGTAAATCTTTGTTTTTAAAATAACGGTTTCGTTATCTTATTGCTTTC
Organism: Leptusa sp. GC000079; assembly: GCA_030264655.1. NCBI lineage: Eukaryota > Metazoa > Arthropoda > Insecta > Coleoptera > Staphylinidae > Leptusa > Leptusa sp. GC000079. Next base: position 5,088 of record JARJDT010002507.1, read on the forward strand.
AGTTACGATTAGAAGACGAAATTCTTTTGATATCAATACAAGTTAGGTAATTAGTTTAATATAATATTTTGTTTAGTTAGATTAGTAAATGATTTTTGTTTCTTCGTTATATGATTCACTATTATTTTATTATCGAATAAATTGTGTACAATTGCTATAACTGTTTCAGTCGTACGTACAGTTCTATAGGTATGTGCTTGATGCATGTGTGTCATTCCCACCTATCACGAATAGGAACGCATATTATTTGGTTTAATTAGGTATAGTAAGATTTTATTTATGTTGTCCTTCGATCTTGACCGACTAGAATTGGCTACAAATTCATTCTACTTGCTTGCTTGCGTCTACGATTAGATTAGTATATGATTGAAGAAGCATACATTTTATTTTGCGATTAGACATTCAAATATCAACTCAAATACTTTTATTTATTATTGCACAATATTAATAACACAACCTTTTTGTAATTGTAAGTTTATTACAAAACATCGTTTCCTACTCCATTATCCTTTCAATTGTCCTCTTACTGTTCTTTGATTGATGTTTCAGTTTCATGTCGCTCTGTTTGCTGATTTGAAAACAATCATTATCCTTATCAATTATATACTTATAAAGGTATATATTATATTTATATATGAAATATATTTATATATTGGATATTGTTATTAGTAGTATATCAATTAATTATTATGGTACTTATAAGAAGTTCTTTCTTGTCCTTTATTTTAATTAATTAATTATAGTTAGTTTATTTAGGCCTGTATATTAAGTGTTTAAAAATATGCTGTAATATACAGATTATTCTCTCCTCTCTCTTTTTGTTAAGATCAAAAAAAGTTTTTGGTATTTTATTCTTTTTCAGTTTGTTGCACGATTGAAGTAATGAAACTTTTGGGAATGATTATTTGATGCACGTTTATGGAGCATTTCTACTACTACAATGAACGACTTGTGACAAGTCTTCACTTTGTTTGCCAATGCGTTTAATTTAGTTTAAGTCAAAATGCCGCAGTCAAAAATTGTCGCCAACGAACAAACGAACGATTGATGAAATTCTTGCTTATAGGTACACGATTCTTGTATGTATTAATGTTTGCAAACGCTCAAAATTCCATTAGATAGGATTAAGTATTACTCGTTTACAATTGCACTAATAATTTTAGTACACATGCTTAAATGTTTAATGAGTCGAACGATGATACGATATTCTCACACATCAATTATAAGATTTATAATTACATATGCAAGAACAGGTAGTGAATATTGAATATTATGAACAATCAAGTGTTTGTTTAACACACATTAATGTAATGCTAATGAAAACTGCACTTCTTCATCTCTTTCGTCTGTCTTTTCTTTGTTCGATTCCTCGTCAAATCTAAATAATAAACAAATTGCGATAAGCTAACTAATTTAACAAACACTAAATATATTTATATATCATTTAAAGATAAATTACATTTATATTTCAAAAACGGAAAAACACTAAAAACACATCGAAGTTCAATCGATTGATATTTGATAATACATGCAATTGCAATATGCCAAAATTCATTATTAAAAGGGTCCTTTGGAAAACAAGCAAGCGCAACTTTACTCAAAGTGTCTTTCTTATTGCATTTCAATGATATAGGTATCTCGTTCCAACTTGCGGTTCCTTGCGGTATGAAATGATGAAATGAATGAGATGATTGATGAATATCAATTCTCAACGACAACGAGTGTTCATCAATTATGTTTACTTTATTTCTATTACACGGGCGGGAAGACTTCTCGAATTTTTTCAATATTTTTTTTATTTTCTCATTAATAATTAGTAAAAACCAACATCTATACTTTCATATCTTTCTTTGAATAGGTCGTCGTCTGCTCTCATTAACGTTTAGGTACCCCCTTAATTAGTTTTCAACTTTCAGTTTCCAGCGGTCGCCAACAAATTTTCCTAACATTATCCTCTACTTACCAATGAAAGAAGAGCCCTAACATTCTACCTACCATTATTGCCTATTAATCAATATTTCCATTCTAATCATTTTCGTAATGTTATAAATTTGCCTAATTTTCTTTCTGAATCAATCAATTGCAATCCTTAAAGTTACCATTCCATTAAATATTTCCTTAAATCAATTCAAACCCATCAAGGGGGACAAAAGTCATTCTTCTAATTGTTTACATCTTCCTCATCGTTTCCTCATCTTTTATAAATATCGTAATCAATCCTATATTTATTTATATATTCCTTATAATATGTTATATATGTATTTTTCATTTTACTTTGTTTATTTTGAGCAGAGAAATATTTTAAAAATTCTTCATAATATACTATTATAGTAATAAATGTTTCACGCACATCATACAATATTTTTTTTGTCATTTTTTTCCTTTCTTCAAATGTCTATTTAAATATATATTTAGATTTTATTAGGTATTTTAATTATTTTTATATAAGTTTAAATGCATAATAATAACATCGTTTAATAATGTGTGTTTCGCGTAGGAATGTAAAATAAGTGTTAGGATACTTTACTTTTCTTTCTCATGATGAACGTTTTGTGCCTCATTTTGAACATTGAACACGTGAAAACGAACGTCCAACCAACTCCAATGATAATGTGCAACACAAAAGAGAAAACTAAAAGATGAACTGAAAATAAAGAGAAAAAAAAACAAGGAAAACAAAAAATAAAAACAGCAAACGATAAAATCATGTAAATCACGAAGTTTATTATTAAATATATATCATATGACAATATTTGGTAGCAATTAAATTTCTAATAATAAAAAAATCTTAAAAATATTCTGGCTAGTAGTTTTTTCTTAACATGTTTCTTCGTTTAGTAGTTTTCAATAGAATTTATATCATCTTATCATTGTAATAACTTTACACTAATTTATCAAATTTGAGTTAATAAATTCGATTAATTATCATATTATAAAAGAAACTCAAATAAAAATCAACCTCAGAGGGGCGAGTCGGAGCCGATTTGCTCAAGATTTCCCTACTTGAAAAACAAAAAACAAACGAACTCGATTTTAGTCTTTTATTTTAAATTCACAACGCGAAACCTATCATAATATTCTAAGTAATAATAAATAAGTTCGTTTAGTAATAAGAAAAAATAAAAGTAGCAATCGGCACACGACACCACACGCCATCAAAATCCATGAAACAATAATAATAAAATGATAATTTAAAATAGATTCAATCAAAAATATATTAAATTTAATTAGTGATTTGATTAATAAGCGTTTTTCATTTTCTCTCGTTGAGAACAGCGCGCTGTTTTTGATGCTTCCTGCGGTCTGTGATAATACTTGAAATAAATCGCATTCGTTGAATGAAAATCAAAGAGAAACCAAGTGAAAGAAAGGCATCACCACAGACAGACTGCTTAGTATCAAATATAAATATATAATAATATAATAATAATAAATCCAAAATCTATCAATTAAACATATGCAAAATAAAAATCATAATAATAATAATAAACAGTCACGCTGCACACAATCAAAGGAGTAATAATAATAATATAGTGTTGTAATATAATAATAGACAATATTAATAAGGGTATAATATAAACTTTGTGGGCATGTGTACTTGTACTAACATTCAAATATTTAAATAGATATCTTCACAAAAATATGTAAAAAAATAAAATAATAATAAGTAATAGAATAATAATAAATGGTATTAATAGCTATAAAACAACAACTTATATACAATAATGTGTCTGTAATGTATCTTCAAAGTGTACGTATTTCATTATTATTATTATTATTATATGCGCTAAAACTTAAGATTTAAAAATGTGTCTTTAAATGCGCCGATATGAATTGAAAATTCGATTAGTGAAATATCAATGAATTGTTTGTTGTTGGAAATTCCGAGGCACGAATAATATGCTTGTTTTAGTAAGAGTTGAAACTGGGAAGAGAGGCCACGACAAGCTACGACTAAGTAATAAAGTTGCGATGCTCTACCTACCTAAGTGTTCATCGGCAACTAGTTTCTGTTTGTTTTTCGGAAGAAGCAGCGCAACTCTCGCGATCGCAACACTCACAATTCGCAATGGCCGAAACGCAACCGATTCGAGCGCGTCAAAGCCGCCAATTATTATCATTCATCGTCGTTTATAATAAATAATTTCATTATGTCATTAGTTATTAGCTTCAGTTTACGTTTTAAAGATTAAGATTAAGTTTTAAGATTAGATTCGCTTTGTGTTACTCCATTATTATTTTCTATAAAATACTCTTTAATAACTTATAGGCTATATAAGAAATATATGTTTATCACACATCACAATGACACATAATAACAGAACAATAGTAACAATTATTATTATTTACGAGCTTTTCCTCTCTTTGATCAACTAACAATTAAGGGATATGTATGTCGTTTATTAGGAGTGCGCACTTTGCGGCTCGAATCGGTTCGTATTGCATTCGAATTGCGATGATCGCGACCTGTGGCAGTTCGGATCACAGCCAGGCCTCCGGTTACATTCCCAGTTCGTATAAGTTTGTTTGTTGTTTTTTCCTAACCATGACCATGCGATGCGATGCGATGGGGAGAGACGCGAAACATTCAAATTGAAAAACGCAAACTTAGTGCTTACACCGAAAATGAAAAGATTCGTCTCAGCGTTCGTTATTTGTAGATAGTTTTGAGTTAGTTATATATTTTTTTACAATAATATATTAGTTAAACTTTAATTATATTAATATTTAGCTTAGTAGAATATAATAATATTAATAATAGTAATTTTCATTTCTTTCATTATTTATACCTTTTTACTCCTTAAACAATATTGAGAATTGCTGAATCAGACTTTAATTAGTTTCTTATATTTTTTTGTGTTTTTCTCATATTTATTATTACTTTTGTTATTAATGTGACGCACCTACGCACATCACTCGCTGGTGGGTGGCAAATCACATGGCAAAAAATAAAAAAATATACCTCTTAAATTCTCATCTTCTTATTTTTTTGTAAGTTTGTTTTTGTTTCGTAAAATAATATTAATATTAATAAAAAATAACGATAAAACACTTAATAATAAATACCTCTATGTATACGTTTATAGTTTGCATTCATTTCCTCTTTACTTATTGGGTTTATGTCTTTTTGGGTGCATTATTTCGAGCGCCAACAAAATTCACAACAAATAAGAATCCGTTCCGGATCGGAGAGAGCGACTGTTGATAAATGCGCGTGCGCTTTGATTAGATAATTGGTTGTTTCGTTTCATTCAAATATATAAAACTTATCAAATTCTTCGACTAATTATCTCATTATCATGTAAACAAACAAAAAATATATTAAATACCGATCATTAGTAATTTGATTCGTCCGTACTTGTTTTTTCGCGTTTTTCATCTTTTTAATAAAAATCTCTAATATTATAAAAATTTGTCTGTGTGTGATCATACAATACATAAGAAAATATTGTTTGTTTCGAAATGATTTTCTTGCGATGGTGAATTTTGATGAATTTGTCACTGACTGCCCGGCGCCTCCACACGCGCCTCCAACCGGCCAAGCACAGCGCGCGCCACGCATTAGTTTAGATTACGTCTAATATAATCCGCATATAGATATAGAAACATATAAATAAACAAATAACAAACAAAATAATTAAATATTCAAATATATAAATGTTTTCATTTTCTCTCTCTCTTAAGTTTCGTTGTGTGGAACATGCGTGCGCGAGCGGCATTCGGGGTCGGTGTGCGTCGGGGCGCGGCGCGGCAGTCATCGAATAGTTAGTTAAATGTATAATAGAGGATTTCGTGAGCGAGATCGATCGTGTGGGGTGTGGGTGGCTTCGCTATCAGCTAGCTTAGCTCAGCTTAGCGCCGGCATATCAAACATATAAAACTAAACACATTGTTGCCGGGCCGGCAGAGAGTGGCGATCGCTTAAGGAGCTGCTTAAGGATTGGCCGAATAGATGCGGATGGCCTGGAGCGCAGGCAACGAGCACACCGGACACTGCGCCTCGTTGCCCTCGCAGACGCGATTGGCGCACTCCATGCAGAAGAAGTTGTGGCCGCACGGGACCAGCGCGTGTGTCACCTTGCCTTCGCTGCACACCAAGCACTTGGCCGACGAGAGCAGCGAATCGGCCGGGCTGGTGCTGTTCGCCGGCGAAGGACGCGACGGCGCCGCGGCCGGATTCGGATACGACCAGATGCTGGAGAGCGCGGTCGAACTGTCGAAGCTTGGGGAATCGCCCAAGCCTTCGTCGCGCTCGTTGGAGCTCCAGATGGCGCCGAGGTCGCCGCGACCCCCCGAACTCGACGAGCTGGAGGAGCATGAGCCGGAGCTGGAGAACGCGCCGGTGCTGCCGGTGGAAGAGGTCATGTTCGGGAAGGCGTCGGTCGACGTCGGCTCAATGTAGTTGAACAAAGACGTGAAGCCGTTCTTGTAGAGATTGTTCAGCAGGTCGTTCGCTTCCTCCATGGTGTTCATGTTGAGACCACCGGGCAGCCCGCCGGAACTGTTTCCGGTGCGCATGGCGATATGCGCTTCGATTTCGCGACGCGCACTGTCGACGTTCTCGGGCAAGCCGGTGACTTCGAAGACCGGCTCCTTGTCACGGCTCGGCGTGACTATGTAGGTGTGCGTCTGGTGCTGGATGCGCTTGATGGTGGCGCCTTTGGGGCCGACGACGAGGCCGACGACGCGGTAAGGTACGCGGACCTGGATCGTTATGTGACCGGGGATGTTGGTTGGTGGGCCTGGGGGGGTGCTGGTGCCCGAGCCGAGGCCGGCCAAATTGTTTTTACGAGACGCGCGAATCTGCGAAAAGTGCTCGGCGGCAGAGAGAATCTCACGCTTAGCTTTGGCGACGTCCTCCTTGCGGCCGGTGACGACGAAGACGGGCTCCTCGCCGCGCACGGGCGTCTTGATGTACGTGTTGGTTTTGGCGCGCAAGGCCTTGATCTTGCAGCCTGCAACAAACAAAGAGCACGTTGAACAAAACAACATCGACTCTGCTAAATGCAAATATAACTCATTTCGATTTATTGACTTCTTGTGTGCTCGTGGCCGGCCACGATGCAAGAAGCGCCCTTCAACCTGCGTTCGCAGGTCACTGCAACCTTGTGTGCGGGCGCTGACTGCGTGCGAATGCATCTCGCACCCGGACAACCTTCGCAACTCTTTTTGCCGCGCCGACTCATCGAGAAAATAGCAAAAACTATACCTTTGTCTACATTCCAAGATGACCTCGTCAATTTAGGCAATCCGAGTCTGGTCATTAAAAATGCATCAATGACCGAACTGCAAGCGCATTTCAATTTAACCGCAACATACATCAGGACCGAACTTAAAAAGACCGCTTTTACTCAACAAATTTGCATAAATATTTCGCGAGAAAACGTCAAAGATCGTCGAGACAAGACTCGGCATGAAAAAATCAGGACAAGATAAAGATTTTCAAGAAATTAGAAAATAAATATCTTGATATTTCGAGACAAGTTAAAAAGTCCAAAAGGGCCTAAGAATATCAAAATCCGGCGCTGAAAGAAATTATAATAACCTTGATGGTGTGCTTTTTGCTTGGCAAGAATCAAAAGCAAACAAACAAGAGAGGTAAGGTCGGGATTTATTGTGGACCACTCTTCATGCTCACACCGGCGAGCGCACCAAGAAGACAGGTTTCATTTATTCCAACTCTTCAGGTAGACCACTGTCCTTCTACTGTGCACAATGAGAAATACAACACGTAAATGATCTCATGCTTTGATTAGCGCACTCAAAGTGACTAAAATTAAAATGACTATTTGTAGAGATAGAAAAAGAAACGACTTGTTCTTCTTGTCAACATTTTATTCTTAGACTTGCAGCAAGCATCTGCGCTTCGGAAGCTTAGTGGAGGTCAACTCCAGGGAACATTGTCTATATTTATAAGCCGAGTGCTCTATGATTCGGACTGCAACTTGCTCAGCCACATTCTGAAGAAGTTTGCGCGCGCATTTTGCATAAATTGCACTCGAGCAAACGTATAACTTCATTCAAATCTTGAGTGATTTATTTCTACACCTCAGAGACGTCATTGCAAAGTGAGTTATTGATGAGTCGAGAGTAGTTGCTTTACTGTTAATAACAATTGTCAATTGCACTGCGACAGGACGCGCTTGATTTCCTAATCGTTGTTAATTACAAGCATTGTGCGTGCACACATCAGTTTGATGCACTCTTCCTAATTCCTATTTTAAATAACACAAACAATAATACATCACTTCAAATCTCGTGATGCTCCAATTCTTTTATTTATCTGTTGGAAATCTATTTTTTCGAAAATGTTTGCTCCCATTCGTTGATCGGTGGGGTCTAATGACTTTTGCGTAGGTTGCCAGCACACTCGCATGTAATTTAAATTTTAAGGAGATTTTCAAAAGTGTCGACTCGTTGTTTATTTATTATGCATCCGCAAGTTAAGTATAAATAGCGCACAACTATTATTATAAAATTTCCCTCGGCTTGAAACACCTCAATTAACTTCTTCTTCAAGGTGAAAATCACGCTCGAAACAGAAATAAGTAATAAAATTAATAATTTAAGCCCATAGCAAGAAGAAGCAATAATTAAATTCTTGGTGCGTTGTTGTTGTTGTTGCTGCTTGGCGTGTCGAAGAACAACAAAAAGTCCAGACATAAATGTGCTACCTTTCGGTTGGAAGCAAAGAGTTGCATTATACATTTTCGGTTAGTTAAAAGCCTATAAAACTCGAGACTTAATTAAAAGACGAAACGCGTTCACGACCGACAGCCATGAAGAATACATCACACATCAGTCGCTAGACTTAATAACTTCTTTTCAGGCGGAGATTTTTACTTAACTTTTTCTCGTTTTTGCATATAGTTCACTGGGTTAATTATTTGCCATCTTAACAAAACGCCCAACAACCCAACATTTAGTACACTGTAAAAAGCTTAAAGTTAATTGTAAATGAACATAAGTAAACTACATGGAACTAATAATTAATTGATTTTGACTAATGAAATAATGTCAAAAAATTAATGCCTAAAAAAGGCGCCTCTGGATATAACCAGCCCTGAGTATTAGGGAATGCAATGGAAATGTCAACGAGCTGGCCGAACTCCAGACGCGATGCGCTATGTTTGCATAGGCTGCAAGTATAATAAAACGAAGAAAAATGCTCAAACTATGTGACTTTCGTAGACAACACTAGTATAGTCTAGTAACTAGCTGTAGACGACGCCGGTCTTTGCCGGTGTCTAGAAATATCCACGGCGGGTAAATGCCACCACGTAATAATAGACGCATCTTATGCCGAGCAGCGAAGCGCTAAGTGTGCATCAAACATAACAAATGTTATATTTAAATGCGCTCCTAATTAAAATATCTCAATTAAACTTTGCGAACACTTCGTATAAAATCAAATAAATTGGCAATTTTTCCCTTGCACTTTTTCAACTTGCATAGGAAACGGATGCAAGTGCATGTTGCGCGCTCCCATGAATCGATAATTGAACAAGAGACATGTAATTCATTTAGTTGCGCGCAATGCAGTTAGTTAATTTTTATTTAAGTAGTCATAGTGTGAATTTATTTCGAGTGAGCAGAGTAGTGATGATGTCCTATGATGAAAATAGAGCCCGGAAGCCCAAATCTAAATGGCTCTGAGCACGAATTCGAATGTCTCAAACACAAATATTCGTGTCATCTCTCTGCTAAGCGAGTTGATTTCGAAAAGGTGGACGAACGCAAATTATTCTACGTTTTACCAAAATAGAATACCTAGTTGTATAAATGTACTTAGTAAGCACAGGGTCGGTTTATTCAACACGCCGAATATTAACCATTTTTAATGTGTTTATTATTCAGTTGACTGGCAAGAAGCTAATAATGCAATATGTTTTCGATATTTAAAGATAGAAGAAAAGTTTCCATTACGGGTGGATTTTTGTTTTATGATTTATTCTGTTTAACTGAAAAATTGTAGATTTTTTATACTAGGCACACAAATTTAAGTATTTCAAAGCAACATTTTTGGCTCAAAGATGTTATAAACCGGCCCTGTCGGTGTATACGCGACCAAAAAACAAATCACTTCCAGAGATATAAGTAGAATAGTTCTGTAGCTGCGCTATCTAAATGAAATGAAGTCTCCAAACCTCATTAATACCCAATCTATTTATAGCTTGTTTTATGTCACTTTATATTTCGTATTAAAGTGAACGTTACCAAACATTTATTGCTAACCTTTATTAATGCTGAGGTAACAATCGCTCAAGTATAGTTGACAATCGGCTATTCAAGATTATCGATCAATTTATACAAATATTGCAATATTTGTCATTGACATGCATATAGAAAAAATGGTTACAAAATGTCGTTGTTCGTTTGTATTAATCATAGCTATTTATTTATTCTTCGTTAACAATTTCCGGTCGCGCATAATAGTTGATGAAACGTACTTGCATCAGTTATCGCGCGATGTGCGCAAGGACGCAAAAAGTGCGTCGAATTAAAATGGGAAATTTTCGATCTTTATTTAAAAACTTTTCAAGTGTGTCTCGCATTCGAGTGTCTTGAGTCAAGGTTAGTAACTAAAATCGAAATAAATAAATAAATATGTTCACGTGAATCGCCTACGAAGTGAACAATTTATGCGATCTACATTCGAAATGTCCTCAAATGCTTGCGGCATTTTCGCCAACATGTTTTCATGTTTTGAGTTCACTTGTTCACTGTGGTTTTTATCGAACGCGTCGCAGTCGCTACAAATTGCGGGCTGCGTCTTCAGCGTTTTCCACTAGGTCTCTAAGCTAATATACATGCACATAACGATTTTCTCGAATTTCCCGCAACACGAGCCGTTCGTGTGGCTTATCGTGCAGGGAAACCGACCCAGAGAGGTCGTTGTCCTTGCTGCCCTGCCTGCGTAGCAACGGCATGTTGTCCTGCGTCGTTTATCGTTTTCATCCCCTAAACCCGGATTTCCAAACAAATTTAGTTTTCCCCCAACTAACAATTATTAAAACCATACTATAGATTTTTATAAATAAATAATATATTGATGAAAGTGTTTGAATAGTGATAAATATTGAATTAAAAGTTTGGCGTCATACCACGCCCTAAGGGATGCAAAACGCATCGAGAAAGCAGGAAGCATCGCTGGCCCAGCCAGGACGATGGCAATGACTCTTATTGAACTACCGGGGTCGACGTTTGCGTTGCGTCGCGGCACAGGGACCTCGAAAGCGGTCACGGGTATAAATGTACTACGGTAGTAGGGAGGCGGCAGGACGAAGAGGGCATCTACTGCACCGGGACGGATCACGTGACGTCTGCAGAGCCCCCACTCGCGCAAACTGCAGCGGTCGCCCGGGCAACGCCGCGCTCCAGACGCCACTTTGATCCTTCGCCGGCTTCGCGATTTTATTACGGCATTTCCTCCCCGTTTATAATCATAACATTTGCAGCATCCAGACAAGTATTAGTTGCTCTTTACGAGAATATCAACATTAGGGAGCAAAAAGCGCCGAGAGTACTTTGCCCTCCTTTAAGGACTGTATCTAGGACGACGAAGAACGACTTTATATTAGGCGGGGAGGGTCGCTCTTAATACCAACATATCAATTGCGAAATGCACTTAGGACTTTCCGATATTTCTTCCTTTGGATTTCAAATTGCTCTTTATTTTCAACGCCGTTAATTTATAGCCATATCATTTTTCTTCGCACACCTTGACGCCTCTTAGCAGTGTGAATGCGCCGGGCACAATGCGCTAACAACCGCCTTATTATTATTTATCGACGTCGGAAGTAGCTTTTCATGTGCGGACTTCCAACAATAACACCGTAATAAATTACAAATGATTAATATATTCGAATTTCGGTTAAAAATTGAAATTAGTCAATATAATTAACAGTGAAATCTCAAATGAGTTGCGTGCAGGAAATACGAGTTTCAGCTTGTAAAGCTTGAAATTTGAAACCGCACCCCACTTAAGGCACTTTTCTAATGCGTTTACAAAGAGTCTTAAATTACAATAACGCATGTGAAGAGCCCACAAAACTCAGCGTACTTCCGACAAATCGAAACCGCACTGAAATATTCACATCCTTGAAGAGAATGAAGAGTTTTTCTTGTCACGTGTCACGTTAAAATGTTGTATTTTCGATGGAATTAAAGCAAAAGTATTTGCATACTTTCGGTAACGAGCACGCGCCCTCGTTAGCTGCAACCCTTTGATTACGCGTGAATTTTTAATCAACTTTGTTACCGAGTCACGGTCCTCGCACGTAACGCTACATATTTACTTACAAAAGCAACAAAAAAATGTGAGCTTGCCGATCAATGCGTGTTAAAATTTAATTTCAATGCAAAGTAGCCCTCGAGGACCATATAACCTTTTTTTATGGCATGAAAATGAGTCTCCATACTTCTTGGAGTAATTACCAGACGTTGAAATTGTAAATAAAGTGCGTTATTGTAATTGCGCGCGCATTCCATCAACTTGCGGCTGCGTTTCGTTTCTGCATCATTGTTTTGCTTGCGTTCGTTTTTTGTTCACCACTGCAAGGGTCATAAACAAGTTGCGTACACGAATAAGCAAGCATTAAATCTATAAACGAGTCGAAGGTATGCGCGCATTAAAAATTCCACGAATTGCAATAATAAACAAAGTGACCGCGAAAGAAGAGCACAGGAAAACAATGCCAAATAGCACGCACTCGACAACAACAAAGACCAAGGTGGACCACCCTTAACGCATTGCATTCGGTTATTCAAGGACAACTCTACCACTCTTCATGTTACACACTTAAATCAGTTAATTTCTTGAAAAATAGAAACAATGCGTATTTGATGTTTATCAACACAAAAAACACAATTAATGAAATCTTTCATGGTCTGAAAGTTCACCAGTGGCGTGTTATGTTTTGTATTTTGAGCCCCCCAGAAAAACAAAAATCATGTTTGTTGTTTCTTCAAATATTTAAATAAAAATTTGTAAAAACTAAAAAAGCAAGAGAACTAAAATATTTGTCTTTTTGGCATATAATTAACGCGCCACTGAGTCCGCATGAAGAAGTCTCGTTTGTGATTCAGCATGATGAGTTGAACAAGTCTTGTCTTGTTGATAGAATTAAATTCGCGCAATTGCCGCCCCCCGCGCGGCAAGTGTGTAAAAGTGAGCGTTTCATGTTCGCCAACACTCAACTCAATCGCAGAAAGCGTTTAATGTTACATTTCGACGAAGCGGCGATAAAATAAAACGCACATGAACTTGACAAAGATGCGCAAGATGCAAGTGCGACACATTATTATTATTTTTACGACGACGTGCTGTATCTTCTTTTTTTCTGGGCGACACCACGTTTTTTATACGCAGCGTGGGACAATCTTTTTATTGACGAATACCACGTGCATTGCTCATTCAGCACTAAATAAAAGACATGACAGACGACTAAGTTTACAGGTTTATCATTAACATTAACTATACAGGGTGATTCATAATAAGTTGATAACCAACATTAAATGACATATCGAAAATTGAGTAATATTTAGTGAAAAAGTGCACTTTTTTCACTAGTAAATTGAATTTAATCACCCTGTATTGTAATAAGAATTGTGAGCGAATCTAAAATTCCCCATATGTCTGCAAAATCCGCCTCAATGTCAGACATGTGTAAGTGATAAAAATTCCAAACTCATTAAGTTAATTTAATTTAGTCGAAATTAAAAGATTTGTGATGCGTGTAGCCTTGTTTTGATGTGGATTATTCTAATTTAAAGAAATAAAGATAAAGTCGAGTCCTTGTTGGAATTATTTTTAAATTACCGCGTTCTCTATCATCTCAAGCGTGCCAAGAAAATGCTCCTAGTTTAACACCAGCCACGCCAACTAGTGTGATAAAACGAAAAATCTCGTAATACAAAAGCTGTCCTACCATTAATCCTCGATTAATAATTATTGTCAAAACATTTAAATGGTTTAGTTCAATGCCAGCGCGCGTTTTTTCGCGTTTTTTAGTGCCTTTGTTCACATGCGTTTGCGAATTCCGTGTGGCCGATCGAATAATAATACGCGAGTGTATGTTGTTAAGCATCGGATTTTGTTCTCGGTTCTCTCTCCTTCCTGCCGGGGACCTTGAGACGGACCTAGTTCAACATCCGCGCCTGCATGCCAGTGGCAGACGATCGCCATGCGAATGCAGCTTCCACCATTATAATCGAGAACTTGCCAAAGACAAGAATGAGGCACTCTCTTGCTGGAGAGGAGGCCAGTTTCACTCATTTCACTTTCATTCAATCACCGTGCCCACATCATTATTACTCGCTGGTTTCTCTCACACTCTTCTTCGGCGACTTCTTCGGTCTCAAGTGGTCCTGTACTACCTGTGCTGGGCTACTTAGAGTCGAATCCAACACTTGGAACTAAGACGCTTTGAAAATAAAATCGAAAACAACCATGACCATAGACAACCAACAATTTTTAAATTTATTTTAGAGAAATTTATTATTTTGTTGTTAGAACAGAACAAACAGGTAAAAATAAACCGTTAGATTTTCGAAACTCTGCTATTGTGTTATCTTATCGTTTTGGTCCTGTTTTCTGTTTCTTGAAACCTTCATCTTCAACAGGTAAGAATTAAGCAACTAATCTAGGTTTCAATTTAACAACTTCACATAAAAGAAGACAGGTAGAATTTCTTCACTTAGAAGGAAAAAGTTTGCGGCCAAAATTGAACATTTAAAGCAAGTGCCTTGTCGTTTTAATTGCCGTTAAGATTTTAACACGCAATAAAAACGAATAAAGAGCACATTACGAAATATTATTTATTGTCATTGCATACAGTGCGTTCCCAGAAAAAATACTCCAACAATTACACCAACTTAACTTTATGTAAATGAAGCAATAAAGTCAACTGGTCAATTCAACTTCGTAGAATGCTTTGCAATGGTATGGAACACCCTTTATACTCGTCGCTAGTCGAGTAAAATCAGTATCTAGTGAACGTCTTGAGAAGTAAATATTTTCGTTATAAATTATCGAAATGTGTAGTAATAGTGCGCCAATTACTACATCAATGGAACGAAACATGAAGCAGATAGTTTGCTACGAAAGTGTTAAAACCTGTGATGGCACTAATGAACTGGTCAATAACAAACGAAGCGCTATTAGCCATTAACAAGTTTAGTAATAGTTTGGTAGTTGTGTCCTAAATATCGCACAATTCTACGAGTATGTAGAAATTGTACCACAGCACAGCCAGAGATGAACTGTGTTTATATAATTTATAATAATTTTTTTCCCAAAAGTTGTTCTATGAACCGAACGCATGAACAGGGCCGGTTTACTTTTTGATAATGAAATAAATTTGGCGCCTTTATTAAGGTTTTACTAGTCTTGATTTTAATTTCCGAGAAAATTTGAGACCATATCCAGTTTTTCAAGAAATTATTCAAAAAATACCAAGAAAATAAATAAAAAAACGCAAGACAAGAAACACAAATTTCTGGATATTTCAAGGCAATAATTTTTGTCTTGTGAAACCCTAGCCTTTATGTTGATGGCGGATGATAAACCAGCCCTGCGAATGAAGCAAGCATTGAGCCATCTCGCTGTCTCGTATAATGTGCTCGGAAAGAGTAAATATTTGGTTGGTGCAACAGTGAAATGTTGATTTTCGAAATGAGAACAAAATATGAACATTTTTTCCAAATGCTTATGCTTGGAATAAGACACATGATATAATCTAGATTTGAAATTTCGCCCTGCGACGCGGGCAGCTGGCCGGAAGAATGCCATGTGGATGGTTGCAATGGTTGGAAACCACCATTAATGCACTAGCAGCTGCTACCCTCCTGTTGCCATCATCAACAAGAACTCGAAACCGCCAACCGGCGACCGCATGATGGCAAACTGAAATTACCACTTGTTCACTTCTTCATAATCATAGCCATCAACATCATAGCCATGGTGAATAATCAATAATGTTTTGTTTTACGAAATTATTTAAAAAAAAAAGTAAAAAACACGTAGTCGTTGTCGTTATTTAAGTTGTTATACAAGCAACAAGAACGACAAGAAGAAGTTCACCTTTAAAGAAGTTACACATAGCTTAAGAGCAGTGTTAGTGGACCCATTTGGGTAATAGACACCTTGTCCTAATAGCCAAAAAAGTCGGTTATTACCAACCAGCCGGCGCATGCTAATTTTATTGTTGCGTTCGTTAATGTTACAAGTGTGTGATTGAAATCGTCACCAAATTTCAAGGGACAATCATCGAGAGAAATTGTTTTTATATGCACAGAAAGAGACCAAACACGACGGACCACGCGAAATATCAAACACATTGCATAATTTCGTGTTTATAATAATTAATGAGCGAAAGTCGCCGGCGAGCAACATGCAAAACCCAAAACACACTCGGCGCAAAACAACAATAACAATTGCACACAAGACAATTGGCGCGAAATCATCCATATGCAAATTTACTGATTTAACAAATCAAATAATTGTTCTTATTCTTCAAGTCAACTTCAGGTTTAATATAATTAAAACTTTAATTATGATTTTTAATTTTGATGAAAGAAATTATTGGTGGTTTGGATCACTTGGTATTGCAAGTCTCATTGCATCGAAATTCAGTGGGTGGCAGTTTAAAACGCTTAATATAAATAAAACAATGCAATCGACAATAAGATTTAACGAGTTTTCCCTTTGCGCTAAAAATGAATAAACCAATATTGCAGGAACAAACAAGACTTTGTCAATTTGTTACCAGTACGCCCAAGTTGCCATCAGCTTCTTAATATAAGCGCGGTTAATGCAAAACAAACACTGTCTCTGCGAAAGCAAAGATAAGACTCGCAATTTGCAGACAATTATTGACAAACATTAACAACGCCAACAACTGTTTAAAACTAAAGTTCAAAAATTATTTTGTTAACGTTTATTTTAGATTGTAAT
>JARJDT010002528.1:0-19676 GCA_030264655.1 Leptusa sp. GC000079
AATTGCTTTACAAGAACCACAACATATGTTTGAATCCTTTGCTGCGGGTATGTATTCATAGCCAACGTCGCAAGTTTCATCACATGATATCAACTGAGTTAGTTTTTGGACACCATAACCGACTGTTTCGGCACATTCCAATTTTGTGCAGGGATCATATTCGTCCGTCCATTTCTCACCAATACGATAAATTTTATTGTTGTACTTACAACCAGAACGTTTAATGTCCGCACAGCATTGTCCTTTAACTGGCTCGACAAGCAAATCATAGTCGTGATAGTCCTGTGAAGCAGTCGGAAGCGGACATTCTGTATTGGTACACACTGAATGAAAACCTGTGGTTTTCGAACCAAAACATTTGCATTCACGACAAGGACCATCGTTCCACGTGTCATTTGCTGGTTTAAGTAATTTTTGTTTTTCGTATTGGCTTCTGCCGCGTTCCCCGCCATTTTCTCCTTCGATATGTTCCAACTCAACAATGCAATTTTCTGGGGCAACGCAGAGATATTCAGGGCAACATTTGCCTTCTTTTTCGGTTTTGTTCAAAGTGTGGAACTCCTCACATTTCGGTGCTTTGGGACATAACTCTTTGTTACACACCAATTCTATTGTTTTGCAACATCCGCCATCTTTGATTTTCTTTTCAAGGCCCGCTTCCTGGTCAGGATCTGGTTGGGTATTTACGGGCGTACATTCATCAGGTGGGATACATTGGCATACGAATTGCTGACATCCATCGGCTTTTGTGTCTAATTTCGCAACTTGTCCTGAGGCGCATTCCAATTGTTGGGGCGGATCGCAAGTTGGGGATGCGGTGGCTGCCGGGATACAAATATATTTCTCGCAACATTCGTCTGCTTCTTTGGTTAATTTGACAGCGGTGAATCCTCCCTCGCAGACTGTATCCACGGCAGGACAATGTTGGGTTTCGCAACGAATGCTCATGCCTTCACATTCGCATGTGGTACACGGATCTTTGCTCCACTTATCGCCCGGATGATGGCCATGTTCGTCACAAGTCGTGCACATTCGTTCTTCAACACAAGTGCTGTTGAGCATTATTTTACCTTCGGGGCAGAAACAACCTGAAGTTGGCACCTCTTGGCATTTAGGTTTGGGGTTTTTAACAGATTCGCAAGTTTTGGGACAACTCGTCCCGCAAGTTTTATATTCTTGTCCGTCGGGACATTGTTCTTGCGGACAGAGGTCAGAATGCCAGTTTACGCAAAAACCGTTACTGAGGCATTCGCGTGAATATGAACCGATGGCAGTACAAGCAAGCTCCGGATGATCACCGCAAATGTCTTTGTGACACCATTCAAGAAACATTGCCGGATCTAAAAGTGGATGACACTGGAAAGAAAACATTTCTAATGCTACAAAACAATCAAATATTCCTTTATTGTATACGCTTGTAAATTTATAAATTTTAGTACATAAACATTGATGAGATTAAAATTGAGCAGGCCTTGGTTGCAGAAATAAACTTTTGCAAGCTCCAGTTATTTCAGGATAATTGTATTGAAAGCCAAGCGAAAGCGCGCGTTCAGGGTGAACTATAGGACCAGTTGTGATCATTGTATGACGATCTTGAAACATCATTTTCAAAACCGAGACAGGCATTGGAATAAACGCCGGTCTTTTAAGAGCTCCCGCAAACGCTTTCGTAAATTCTGCATTTGTGGTTTCTTGAGGAGCAACTCCATTGAAAACACCGTGTACAGCATCTTTTTCGATTCCAAAAAGAATTAAAGTGGTTAAATCACTGACGTGAATCCACGGTAACATTTGCTTTCCCGATCCCATAATACCGCCCAAACCTAAACGGAAAGGTAGTAACAAATTTTTGATCATCCCGCCTTCGCGTCCCAAAACTATTCCACTGCGTATTATAATATTGCGACAATTTGATTGCGAAGATAGTTTGCACACTGTTTCCAGTTCGATGCACATTCTCGAGAGATAGTCGAAATCGTAGACGCGTTCGTGCTCCACATGAATTTTTTGATTGGGTTCGTAAATACCAACACCAGACATGGTGGTAAACGAACCGACTCTACCGTCAGCTTTTTCTACGCTCTTCACTAACATTTTTGTTGTTTCAATACGTGAATCCCAAACTAATTTACGAAACTTTTCTGTCCATTGATGTTTCATGTCGAGTATATTTTGACCAGCGAGATTCACCACAGCAATTGTGTCTTGCGGCAAACCGACTTGTTTTAGAGTCTCCCATGACAAGTGATTTTTCTTCTTGGGTGTTCTTGTTACAATATTTACAACGTAGCCTTTGTTCGTTAATAATTTCGCTAGATGCGTGCCGATAAAGCCGGTACCACCGCCAATTACAATTCCCTTCGCTTTAGACATTATGATAATACGATTCTTTTGCGTTTATTTGATTTTTATGTTCCCAAGTAAAATCACGGTAGAGCAAAATTAATAATGATTAATAATGATTAATAAATTGAAGTCTTCAATTATATGTCAGAACATGGTCAGAACCATCAATAACAATTGAAGGTAATTATTGAATTTCTTATAAGAAAAACACATTCGTTTGTTTTCGCTTTGTGGGTTATGTAATATCGATTAAGCATGGATTAAGCCAAGTAAAATGCAAGCAGTTTTCAGATGCAACAACCAAGCAACACATTTAACACGAGCATGCCGCATGAACTCTAACTCTAAATATAAAAGTAACGTAAATTTACCTGTGCGTATCTGCTCGAATCAAGGAGTTGCATACAAGGATCCTTTTCCACTGTTGGAACTTCACACAAGTCCGTTGGTTTATTCGCACAATTTTCTTTGGTCATTCCAGGCAATTTATCATACAGCCAACTTGGACCAAGTTCTTCAACATCCTGTGTTATTACACCTGCCGGTGTTTTCATATCATTTTCGGGATCTTTATCACAATCACCACACAGTCCTTCCAGTTTTCCGGCATATTTATGCGAAGGTGCCTTAATTGAAACACCCAAGGAAGGAAAATATATACTGACTTCCACTTGTATTTTAAACATTAGAATTTTCATATGTTTTGATTTAGTTGTGCGCACTTTGGCCCAATCGGCAATTTCTTCGAAATCTTCAATGCGTTCCGCATCAACAATCAATTTCAATTTGTTTCTTAGGGTGTCGTAATATACATGAATTTTGTGCCCTTGATATAAAATGGTTATCTTACCAACACACATTTTGTCTGCGTTATCTTGGCATGGATGATTCGTAATTAACAATTGAAATTGATGTTCGTCGTGATATTTTTCCAGGACATCGCGAGACATTACGTAAACGCAATTACCGTTAATGGTGAAGTTATTATCGTCATATGTTATGTATTGCAAGTGAGGTAACAAGTTGCATTCGCAGTCTTTGCATGTCGAAGATTTTATGCAGGAATCACCTTTGCGGACAAGCCCCGCAGGACAGTAACATCCTGGGAAACACATATTAGGTAATTTGGGACAGGTGTTTGGGTCAGAAATGGATTCGCAAGATGGTTCGCATCGACGACGATAGCAGTCTTGGTAGACCAGTGGCGCTTCGCAAGTAACAGCTATTTCCAAGTAAAATTAAATACAAATTTCACAAACCTAAAGTAAATGTTACTTACGGCAGTCGTGTAAAGTACGCCAATCTGTTAATTCCACCGCATTATCACTCATCATACAATCAACCACAAAACTTTCCAGGGCTTTACAACGACAAGAATCTTCCATTGTTGCATTAACACTGGCGAGCTCCAAGCAAGCGCAAGTGGTTTCCAAGCACCGACTTATAAAAGCGTCCAAATCTGTTACTTTGGCACAAGGACTTAGTACCTGGCTCCTAATAATAAATCAATAATATTAAAATATGAAATTGATTTTATATCTTGATTTCGTTCATTACTTGACTTGGTTGCAAATATCCCATGCTCTATTCTGAATATCCGGAGGACAAGTTTTAGCATCACATTGCATTTTGCCTTCTGCTTGCAACCAACTGTCGCCAAATTCATCTGTAGTTCTACCTTCAGTACCATCAGGTTTTCGCTTATCGTCAATAGCCTTGCCATTGTAAAATCCACAAAGTCCATCAACTTTATTAATCAATTTGCTTGATACGCCTAGTTTCAAATTCCCTTGGTTATCCCAAATCACCCAAAACCCGTAGTAATTCGAAACAAATAACAGTGTATTGCCCAAACGCGATATTGAAAAGAATTGGGAATTACTTCCGATTTTCTTTGTCTGTGCAATTGTATATTTAAATCCATCGAATGCGACTGACATATCATGATACAAAACAAATGTATGGTCGTTATGATGTATCACCAAATTTCTGGTGCAATATTTTTCATGTGTGCAGTTCTTTTGCACTAAAATTATATTAAATTTGATTTAGTATAATATGTAAAGCGAAAAGTTGGTACTCACATAATATATCCCATTCTAAGTGCTTCAAGTCTCGGGCCAAGATGTGATTACATATACCGTACTTGAATTCTGTATTATCAAAAGTGTTAAAAGTGTTCCCAGTAATATTACAAACTGCATCAGGTAATGGACTAGGTGCACATTCGTAATAAGGACATTTGTTCTTTTCAAGTTCTCCGTCAGTAAATTCTGGATTGTATCCAGGTGGGCAACGTGCTGGTGGACAAGGTTTATTAGGTTTGAAAGGAGGTGGCGGTTTAACCGAAACACATTTATATTCTGGACAGTCATCACTCGTCGTCGAATGGCCGTTGGTTGATTGATTTTCTATATCAGAAGGTCTTTGCAGTTGACTTTTATACCCACTTTTAACTCCACCTTTTACTCCTTTGTTCCCATTACCATTCGTACTTGCTGCCGTTTTCTTAGCGGTTTTTTTGCTATATGTTGAAAACATAGTAGAAAGATAAGCTAAGCGATCAGTTTTGGAAAGTTTTTGGACAACAGGTTTAAAACCCGGTGGACAGTCTTGTATTGGGCATTTGAGGAGTTGTTGGACAGATCGCTGGTACACTTGTGTTGTTCCTAATACAACTTCAAAATCTGTTGTTGGATTTGTAGGCAATGGTGTAATTAGACAGTTGATTTCATCATCCGGGCAATCCCTAATGCCATCACACCATGATGTTGTGTTTATGCAGATGTTGCTTGTGGGACAAAGTGTTGTATTTTCAGGGCAAGGCAAGCAGACACAGCCGCAAGTGCTTGTCACCGTACTTTTCAAATTCTAAGAGATTTTGAACAAATTGCAACAACTAATAGCAAATGTAGGAAAGAAGCGATTTTACTTACAGGTGAGCATGGTGGACATGTTTTGGGAACACAGTGTTGTACACCCCCAAGTTTGCAGACACATTGTGAACAGTCCTCCTTTTCAAACACAGTTCCAATAGGATAGACAAAATGTCCCAACATACAAGGACACTCAGGTCGGGTCACACATTTATTGCCATCCCACCATGTATTGGCCTCACATTGACAGGCTCCCATCTCCAACTGTCCTCCAGTCACACCAGGGCATGTATTACAGGGCGAAGGCGCTTCAGTTGGCTCCGGCATTTCAATAGTAGGATACGGCAAATAGCATCCATTCATTTCCAATCTCAACTCAATATTTTTGTGCCATTTTAAGGGAATTACTTTGACATAGGTGGCCAAAATAGGCATAAGGAAATTGGTCATTTGTGCTGTGTTCTCATCAAAGTTACCCAAAAATGTTTTCTCCTGGAAGAGCTCATCGAGTATGGGATTCCAAGTTTTTCCATTATGGGAGTACTTTATGTGGAAAGCAGTCACCCAACCAGATGGCCCACCTTTCGAAACAAAGCCAGTAATGTTACGCGGTTCCAAAAAGTTAAACTCTACAAATTCCGATGGCGAATTTGTTATTGGCCGCCAACCATTCGAAGAAGTCAAACGCAAATCATGTTTTTTATTAGATGGTCCAAACTCAGAACTGATTGAGATTTGTTGGTCAGACATTGTTCCGTCGACAAGGCCCATCGGATCTAAGCACATATCCGGACGAGGGGGACCAATTGTTATAAATTCTGCTGGATGCGATGTTGATTTACGTGTACCACAACCAATTAATTCCAGACGTAGAGCGATGTTACTGTGCCATGTTACAGGGATGACTTTGACCAATTTTGCTTCGATAGGTTCCGAGAAAATGTGCTGGATAGGTGTGTTACCATCAAGGGAGCCTCTAAATACATGAGGGTCTTTGGTTCGATCCAAGATATAATTCCAGATACCAGTGGGGGAACTATACATGACCTTAAAACTTGTAATGTACTCGGTGTAAAGTGGACTGCCTTTAATGACAATTCCATAAATAGGTTCCATTTTTCCCAGGTCAATTTGTATGTATTGGTTTTTATTGGGTTCTTTTGGAGACCAACTGCCCCCTGATTCTGAATTTGCTTTTGCATCAATGCGCGCATTATAAGGTGCGAAATTAGGTGACATAGAACTACTAGCCGAAAATGCCTCATCGGGTAAAGGCTCGTCACCTTGTATTAAGTCAGTATACATATCTATCGGGCATTCTTTCGGTGGTGTCACTGTACTTATAACCACAGGCAAAATGGAAACGTGCACATCACGTGTTGCATTTTCGTACATCTCTGTCACTATGTGAATCTTTTGTTCGTCGTCTCCGCATGCAGTTTTATCGCAAGTGTAGTAATTTTCAAGGCATTGGCAAATCATACATTCGGATTCTTTATTTACTGTCCCTGGTTTTATAGGTTTACCATCATGCGATGCACACATGCAGTCATGCTTTGAAATACATGTGTGATTATTAGACCATAACATTTTTGGAGTACACATTAATTGTCTGCTTTCTGCGACACAGCCAGGTTCGCAGATGGTATTACCTTTGCAAAGACCTTTTTGTTTCACTACGTACGCATAATGCATGCATAGTTTGTCACACTGTATGGCACAATCATCAAATCGTTCATTGTCTCCACATAGATTTGCTACAATAGGTTTACGTTTCAAAACGAACCCAAGAATTTTTTTATTGAGAAAAACTTACATTCTGGCGCCATGAAATCATGGTCTGAGATGGAAGTTGCACTTTCGAATACTTCCAACTTTGGTTCACTGCGCTGTACTGTGCATTCCGGTTTAACTTGAAGGACATTGGCGGGCCAGTCACAAATCATCGAAGTAGGATTGTACATCATGTCCTTGCCACATGTTTTTTCCACTAACCCGAAACCCTTTTTCATTGGCGCACATTGGTAGAATTTATTACAGTCATTGGGAAACTCTTGATTTGGTTTACGCGGATCACAAGGTGTAACTGGCGGGTCTGAATAAAATGTAAATTTGTAATAACTTTAAGATAAATTGGAAACAATCGTCTTACCGCATTTGCACATGACCCGAATTTCGAAATCAGGACATGGTCTGTGACCTTTCTTAGATTTGCAAATTAGCCCTCTTTCCAAACTGCATTCAACATCCATTCCGGTTTCTTTTGGCGATAAGTGAGTTTTTGTTGTGCGACATTCAATGTTAACCATTTGGTCTTTGTCACACTTTGCTGAACCCACCAGGTTGTTCAAAACAATTTCATCTGGTAGCACCTCGTTTTCTGTATGTTTATCTTCTCCTTTGTTCCCCACAGCTTTATCTTGATTGATCCAATCACTCCATCCAGGTTTGCATTGCGTGTCTTGTTCATGACTTAATGGTTCAACCGTTGTCACGGTGGGAGGACAAGTGTGACCTTTGCAACTTTTCTTACCACGTGAACAATAACAACTATGGCATTCATCTTCTTCCATTAAATCACCCTCGTAGTAAATGACAGTATCAATTTCCATACATACTGGTTTACATAGATTGCGTGGGACACACGATAACAGCGAGGAGTTCATGTAAACATGATCTGCCGGACATGGTTTAGGTTGACATCCTTCCACACATGAATCTTCCTTGCATAATTTGCTCAAAGGACTTTGTATGAGGAGGTTTTCACATGTCTCAACAGGGCATGTAGACACACAGGAACTGTACTGTGAGCATCTTTCATCGCATTGAATTGGACACAATTCTTGTTTGCGCCACTTAATGGGCGCCCCATTATTGCTGCATTCTTGTGCATATGCGGCAATTGCAGTACACATGCATTCGCAATCACCGCCCTGATCACACGCGCACGAATCAAATACACAGCGTTCAAGGTAATATTCAACAGGAACTATTGAATGACATGCTGCAAATGTTGGACTCTTCAAAATTCCACATTGTGATAATGCCCACACTTTTCTATCCGGTCGTTTCTCGCACGTGTCTGTTATTTCCCGAGTTTCCGGACAATAACTTTGCAACTTCCATGAATCACCAAACAAAACAGGTGACACTTCACTGATTCCACCCGACGGTGTTTGGAAATCATCGCTTTCGTTATCGTTGTAGTTACCACAAAGACCTTTAACTTTACCTTTCCATCGTGGATCTACTTTGACATAAACGCGAGTACCTTTATCCCAATGAATAGTGAGGCCCAAGTCAGCAGCTTCAACTATAACGAATAAATCTTTGTTTCGGACAGTGAAACGTTTGAAAATTTGATTATCCTTGACGTGTTTTCCGCGCATTAGTGTGATTTCTTCTTGTTGGGCGCCGGAACCCACTTTGATTGTAACAGATTTAGAACAACTAACACCAAGAGTTCCACAAGGAACATTTTGGATGGTAACATCAAAGGTGTCATCGATTGTAATTGCACCTTTGGCAAGGACGTAATCGCATTGTCCTTGATAGTCATACAGTTTACCATCGAATGTTTTAAAGTGTGAGTCTCCCCATGCATTACATTCGGCAGAACATTGACGTGTGGTGCAATCCCATTTGCCATTTTTGCATTTGCACGTATTACAATCATTTTGGACCACTGAATTTTCTTTATACGATCGTCCGCCATGTTGGCACGGGCAATCGGCTGGTATGACACACATTTTTGTACGCGTGTTCAACACGTAGCCCTTTTTGCATTCGCAGCCGGCATGGCAAATATTAGCAGAAGTATAATCAGGATCATGCATATTCTACATACAAAATAATACGCATTAAGGGTGTTGATATAGTAAATTTGGATTTGTTTTTACTTTGCAAGTAACAGGTTCGGGTGATTCGCAAGTGGTGAAAACCAAATTCCGAGTCGCGTTACATTTAGACTGGAGTTCAGCGACTGGTGGAAATTGTTGCATGTCGTTTTGTTTTGCCGGTGTACAATGCCAATTTGCATTTGTGCAAGTACTTTTTCAGAAATTAGTGTACCATATACAAAAAATAAAAAAACATAGAGAGAGACTTACCACAATTCTCTTCTTCCGTTCGCTGTTCGAACTTCTTTGAATCCAGCTGGAAAATCAAGTCCTTCCCGATGACATTTACATTGTCCTATTGGAATGCACTCTCCAAATTCATCCAGTGATTCTCCTTCTGGACAATTGCAACCTTCGGCACACTGTGGCCTGCAGTCGTCTAACGTAGCCAAATCGTTGCAAGAACGCGCACACGTATTCCCACACATTTGGTATGTTTGACCTGGTGGACAAACAACACCACATTCGAGCACGTCCACTCTCCAAGGAATTTTTACTCCTTTATTAGCGCATTCTTGCGCATATGCGGCCACCATTGGGCAGAAACAATTGCGTATCTTTCCAGTGCAGGAGCACAGGTCGTAAAGACAATCGTGATAGAATGGTTCAGGATTCACAAACCAGTGACAAGCTATTGCCAAGCAAAATCAATGATAGGATAATTAAGAAAGTTGTTATAAAATTACAAAAAGTACTTACGTTCGAAGAGTTTTTGCTTTAAAATTTGGCAATGTTTCTCAGCCATTGCTTTGTTCTGTACATTTACAGTACAAGGATGCGAATTGATTTCAACCGAAACGTCATTACACCTTTCTTCAGTTTTCCATTTGTTTGCAAACGAGGGAATCGAAGTTTCTACATCATTTTCGGGTGTTAGGAAATCATCTTTTTGATTGTCGTTAAAAGTGCCGCATAAACCTTGGGTCTTATCTTTGAAAGTAGCAGGGACATCGACATATGCTCGTGTAAGTCCATCCCACCATATTTCAACATTGTTTGGTAAAGTGACAACCAGAAAAATTGAAGAGACACTGCGAATTTTCACACCGCTAGCATAATAAGGCAACGAGGTGATGTCCTTGCCATTAATGACCAGATCGTGGTTTTGTTTTAATTTAATGTTTTGTCCACCATAACGAACCGTAACGGTTTTAGTACATGAAGGTAAACCTGACATGATACTTGGTGGGAAGTTCATTTCAGCCGAAATTGCACCACTGCATGCAACATTTTCGGCCTCAATTGTAAAGTTATCTGTTTTAACCAAATAGTAAGTACATTGACCCATAAAATCGTATCTTTTGCCATCAAATGTAATGTAATGAGGGTCCCCCAGTGCCGAACATCGCGCACCGCACGTTACCTGAGTGCATATCCATTGTCCTTGGTTGCACGTGCATGTGTTGCAATCTTTTGGTACTAGGGAGCCGGAAGCAAAATCTTTACCGCGCAGTTTACATGGACATTTGTCTTTAGTGATACATTCGTTGTTATGTAAGTAGGTCCCCGCTGGACAATAGCAACCTTCCTCGCAGGTTGTTTCTTCGTTGCTTTCTACTGAAGCGCCACATATGGCTTGACCACCAACTGGTGCACAAGGCATGTAAATTCGACCACCGGTGCATCTCATGGCTAAAGTAATATAGGTATTTATACTAATTATTTTGTGAATCTCTAAAATACTTACGACAAATCTTTTCATCTCGCCAACTAACTAAGTTTTTGACACCCTTATAAGCACACGTTCTTATAAATACGTTCAGAGTTTCACATGCACATTCATTTGGATTTGTTTTTTTGCACGTGCAATAGTCCGCTTTACATGCTTCCATTAATGAGTTAACATCAACCACCTTTAATATATTTGTTTTAAACTAAAATCTAATATTTTTGTATGACATGCACTTACCTTTTGACATGCCAGGAATCTTTTATCATAAAGAATTTTTGAGCAAAATTCTTCAGATTGCTTCATCATACCCGCTGAATTTGCACACGGATGTTCTTCTGTAGGAATGTCTTTGCACTCATCTAATTAAATCGGGTTAATTAATAATATTACAAATTGCCAATATCGCAATCATGATCCTAAAACAATTAAATAATGTGTTAAAGTTTGAATCTTACCTTCAAGGGAATCAACTTTCCAACTGCTTGCAAAAGTGACGATATTTTTGGATAGTGTTCTCTGCTTTGTGGTCAAATCATTTTCAGGTTTTCCGTCCATGCGCCCACACATACCTTCAGTTCGGTTCCATAGTGCTTCATTGACTTCAACTTGAACTAATTGATGACCATCCCACTTAATTTTAACACTGACAATGTCTAAGGACACCACCACAAAATGCGCCATCATTTCGACACGTAGCCCTGGTAATTGGCCTGGTATGGCGTGAATTCGGTTTGGTGATACCAAAATAGGTACCTCATCATCCGACTTTTTAAGAATATATTCTTTATCTTGAAGATATATTTTAACAATTCGGTAGCATTTATTGGGAGTACCATCGCAAGGATTGTTAGCGATTATTATTGTGAATGTGCCATCGATTGCGTCTCTTACTAATGTATGCGAACATTTCGAATTAACGCTGTAAATTTTCCCATCGAATGTTTTATAATTTAATCCTCCCCATGTGAAGCAAGTGCCAGGTTTCGGCAATTTTTCTTCGACCACAATGTACTGGTTTTCATTTTTGCCATATTGTCCCAAAGGAACAACTTCGAAATTTGTATTATTGACGTAATTATCACTACCTGGCTGTTAATTCACTTTAAATTAATAAGCAATTCACATAGTAATAAAACTATTAGATTACCATTCTGTTCTGCCAACTTGTTTCTGATTTAGTACCATATGTAGTAACATCCCCATTATCATATCCATGATTTACAGATTTCGAATTTGAGTTCACGGAATAATTCGAAACTTTGTAATAAGTGTGTGAGGTGCTTCCCAGCGGAATCACCTCCATGTTATCAGGAAAAACACATTGCGGAATGGGCGATGGGACAAAGTTGCCCGTATCATATCGACAGGTATAGTAAGGTTGCGGTGCAAATTCATAAGGAATGCCCGCAGGACACGAAACAGAACAACGGAATGAGTCAGAATCCCCGGAACAATTGTAGGCCCCATTAAATTGCAGATTTTTCGGACTACACGAACTAGCAGCTGAATAAACAACAATTACAAATTACAATTTTGCAAAAAAAAAACAAATATTTACTGTATTGGCATTGAGGACCCCTAAAATCTTGTGGACATTGGCAAACATTAAAAGACAAACAGTTGCCGCCATTCATACAAGGAGGGTTGCATGTTGCTTGGCAATCGGGAATCACATGCCAGCCAGCTTTTGTTGGTTGCCAGTTACCGTTTTTGCACTCCATCATCGCCAAGCCACTACCGTCGGGAAACTGGTGTCCTGGCATGCACGTTATTGTACAAGTCCTTAAATTGAACATTTTAGCTGTCAATTATTGCGTAGTAATTAGAATTAATGTGCTTACGAGGCACGGCAAGACCGCTTTGAATTCATGGGCATCGCTGGAAAATTCAAACAAGGCTTGTTTTCGAATTGACATTGTGGACCGGAAAAGTTTTCAGGACAATTGCATTGATTTGGAGCAACGCAAATACCGTTGTTTTGGCATTCAGGCAAACAAATAGCTGCAAATTTATTTAAAATAAATCAAAATTTGTTTCTGCTTTGATTGTTTCTAAAAATCATACGTTCGCATGCCTGTAATGTTCCAAATTCTGTTAAAGGTACCCAAATAGCGTCAACACATTGGACCATTGCGTTTATTGAACCGTCGGGAAATTTGTAATTTGGAGCACAGGTTATTTTACAACCACTGTATTTCGAACAAACTATTTTGGTATTGAAAGGTGCTTGAGGTTGTCCGACACATCCTTTGGAGCGAACATTTATTCGTTAAGCCTAATATAATTTACTCAAAAAAAAAAGAAATTAACTTACCTCCTTGGTAGGATCCTGATGGTATAGCAGTTTTAGTTTTAGTTTTGGAAACTGTTTTGGTTTGTGAGGGTGCCGCGTATCCACCATTATTCGTATTCAAATTACCGTATTTATTCTGTAAATATTTTGGCACATATTCTTGACTACAACAAATTATTTCAATTAAAAACTTTCTTTATATTGATGAATTAATACACTTACAAATATCCTTGTTGCAAGCAACAAAGATATAAAATTATGAACCCTTCGAAAATCTTCATTTTGATAACATTTTTTCTTATATTTAATTATCGATTAATTTACTACGGCGTTTATGTTTTAAAAACTGAATTATTTTAATATGGCTGCAAGTAATGCGCACAAGAAAATGAGTCGTAGATAAAATACATCCTTTTTATATTGCAAAATTGTGATGTATCATAACTAATCTTGTTTTTTCCTTCCTTTTGTATATTTGTAATTTGGTAACGTTTTTAATATGGGATTTTGAATGTAGTTGCTGGAAACTGTGCGTTGCCTCGTTGTCGGTGTAGATGTAGGAAGAGGATGTTTCTATCACATCTCGGTACTGAATAAGTTCGTGACAATGATAAAGGTGTCAAGGCAATGCGCAAAATGCTGAAAATTGGAGCAAGAGCTTATGCGTCTAGTGGCTATCTGTTTTTTACAGTGCAGAAATTAATTTAGGGCGCAGACGAGATGAACTCATTTTAAATAATTGGAAACGATGCAGATTACAAATTTCTTGTTAATCACAAACAAAAATTCTAGTTATAAGTAACATTACTGTGTCCTGGATCCCTTTGATAAATCAAAAATATTTAGCAATCTAAGATTTTTGAGTTAATCATTCATAACTGTCATAGAAACTAAAAATTTAGAAGAAAGTCAAGCCAATATTAATATGATTTTCATACAATGAAAATATGGAAAATTATAGGAATAATATTGAGAATTTCTTAACAAAATTATCATCGCCGCACTAAAACAAAAGTAAGATTGGGGGAGCTATGAAAAATAATGTGAAAAATCATTTTTTTGGAATTTAGGTTTAATAAAGTAGTATTTTAACTCAACTCTAAATTATCAAATATTTCTTGGTCAATACATGGTAGTTGGTAAAAAAAATATAAAACAACCAAGCGATTTTTTAATTGTTTATGAATAGAAGTAAAAAAAACCCTTATTTATAAGTACATACATTCTTGTCTTATCAATAATAGCGAAAGTATAAATTAATGTTATACGTGCGAATGTAAGTGTCATTTTTCGTTTGTTTACCAGTTATCACATTTAAGTCATTTTTATCGTCTTTTCTCTATACAAAATTATTAAATAAAAATATATACAAAAATATTGTCAAATAAAAAACAGCTAATTGAACTAATTAAGTTGGAGTAAGTAAGATTATTCTAAGTTAATTATAAACTAGCTCATGTAGTTGAGCAAACATTTCAGGGTCTTGACCAGCCTCTTCCCATATTCTATAATATTCCTGGGCAGACACATTCCCATAAATTCCACGTTCCGCCAGAAACTTCTTCCATACCTATAAAAAATATGCCAATATAATATCTACCCAATTAAAGATACTCTTCAAATAAGTAACTTACGTAATCTTTATCTTTCGGTGGTTTTATGGGGTTGTTACCCAATTCGCCAGTTGAAAACACACTTAGCTGATACAGCAGATAGTAATACATGTAAAATTTGTCTTTTTCAATTCCCTGTAATGAGTGAAAAAAAAATGTTAAAATTTAAATATGTGAGTTGATCACTATAATCTTGCCTTAAACGTTACAACCCTACTACTGCAACATTTTCTTGGATAAACACTGTTTTTATAGTAATTAACACCGGGAAAAAATTCCTGTTGCCAATTGTAAGCGTTAAAAGTTGAATATCCCATCTCATCTCTAGTGTCCACGGGAAATATGTTAAATTTTGATAGAGTTTTTCCTACAAACGTGATAAATTACAACCTTTATTTTTGTTAAAGATTGAGCACGCACCTAATATAAAATCTTCTTTATTTATCAACAAGCGATCAGCTACACAGTTAGTCATGTCAAATTCATTTTTTAATAATTTTAAACTTTCTTTACTAAGTACATATCCAGCTAACGCGTTATTATACTGAACACCCCAAAAACTATCAGCTTGGCCCAAATAATACCCTTGTGAATAATTCAAAGGTGCTAACATCCACCTCAAATTCTCCATAATTACAAAAGTTTGATCATTAACGAAGACAGCCCATTCTATCTTATCCATTTTAAGATTTTTAATAACGTTGCACAAGATGTTCCAATTGGAATTGTGTTTTGTCTTTTTAATACTAACAGGTAATTTTGTGTCTAACTTAATAATTATTACATTGCTGCAAGTTTTGGCCCAGGTACTTTTAGCAGCATTAGCAGTCTCAATATTGCTTGCAAATATAATACACGCAATCTTTATACGTTCATTTAAAAAATCTGATTCAAGTTTATGCGATGACAAAGATGATTTGTTTTTATAACGAGTTTGATCAATGGTTTCAATTTTTCGGGTGTATCCTTGATTAACAAACCAAGAATTATATTTTGATATCAAATCGGGAATGTCTTTTGGATATTCTACTGGAAAATTGTCATCAGCTTGTGATGAAAGTTTTGATTTATGTAAATAGTTTGATTTGAAATGTATTGCTAAAAATGAGCCTATGCACATTCCAAGTAAAAATAGTATTGCTCTTTTATTAAAATTATACATTATTGCACTGATAATTTAATGATAATTAAATTTAATCGATGAAATGCTAATTTTCCCATTTTCCCCTTAAAAATCTAAAATCGTCTTGTGGTTTAATTTTGGGCTAAGTGTTTTCAACTTTCACTTAACTAAACTTAGGTTATAGTTTTGTTGATGTGGTTGAAAGTAGCTTATTTATTTTACTTGAATCAGGTAAGGTCATACCTACCATACCCACGGCGGCTTCATAATCCGCGTTCGCGAACATCAAACCACATTTTCATGCTATCGCAATAGCATTCTGATATTCTAATTCATTTGCCGTTGCGCATAGCGTTCGATCAATGTAGAGTGTAGATAGGCCCTTATGTAATCTATTTAAAGGTGAACATTTTTGTTTATAATGTTTTTGTTGTTGTTTCCACTAAATGAGATCTTGCAATTATGTATCGAAATAAATTGCCACAAATTTGTATTACTAGCGTAATTCTTGTAAACAAGAATAAGACAGACCTTTAGAGGCAAAGTTTTTCAACTAATTAAATGAGAAATTTGAAAATAATTTTTCGGGAAAAACAACCCTTCGGGAGGTACTACTAGCGCTTTTTGCGCTACTATCGGCCAAGTTTGAAGCTGCACAAGGAAAATGTGAAATCCTCGGTGAAATGGTTAAATCCTTAAATTTAATGGAAGGGATGTTAACATGAAACTTGCAAGGATAACTTGACCAAGGACTAAACCAAATCCAACATAACCTTTTTAAATTTAAAACAAATTTTAATCAAAATACCATATTCGAAAAATAAATGAAATTTACTAAATTGTGACATTTGTTATTTGTCCCGTGTATACATTTTGCGCGTGCAACGAGATAAGATTGCGACTCGCTTTGAATGTGAACAATTTAGTACTAAATCTGCTCATTACAACAAATAAGATTAGAATGGCAGGCAACATAAATCTACTTTTAAAACAAGCAGTGAACACTTTTGGTGGGATGAAAGAGTTGTTTCCAAAGAATTTGGACAAACTGAAGCAGGTCTTGGATAAAACCAAAGGTTCTGATATAGGTCTACATCCAGAGCATGAAGTATTCAAGCAAGAAACGTGGACAAAGCCCGGCAAAGCACCGGTCACCTATATGGAAATCTACGATGACAATTTAGTGAGTGTTGGTGTTTTTATTTTGGCTGAAAATATGAAACTACCCCTACATGATCATCCACACATGCATGGACTGATCAAAGTGATTCATGGTACCTTAAAAATAAATAGCTTTAGTGTTATTGAACAATTAAACGATAAGCAATTTGATGTGGATTGCCATCAATCTACAACAATTCATTATATGTAAGAATAGTTTAAAATACAACTAAATTTTTAAATTAATTTGGAGAATAATCCTTACAGGGATCCTCCATGTGTGCTTGAGCCTAAAAAACAGAACTTGCATGAAATTGAAAGTGTCGGTGGAGTTGCTGCATTCTTGGATGTTTTGGCGCCACCTTATGATGTATTTGTCCCTGAATTTGGTGAGAGAAAGTGCAGTTACTTCAAGAAGATAAGACAGACTGGAATTAATCGTATGCTGTTAGAACACATTGAGGCGCCTTCCTGGTTCTGGTGTGACCAGTATCAATATTCTGGTCCTGCTATTGAGGAACAATTTGTTCAACATCAACAAGAAAGTGAAAATGTTTAAGACAATTTATTATTAATTAATTGTACCTATGTATAAATGTTTAAGAAAGGCTAATGATTAGTCCTTAAGACATTATATTGCTGCAAATGCATTGTTTTTTATTTAAATTGTTTTCGTTCATTTTTGACCATATTTTTTACTCTCGTTGTGAAGTGCAGATGGCGCTGTATTAAATATTTATCTGCAGAAACATCCTATTTTTGCAGTTTGATTATGCTCCAATCTAGTTAACTATAACTATGGACAGAAAGCTGGAAAAGTATTTAAATTATACAAGATAATTTTATAAAGTTCGGCGTAGAAACTTTACAATCATCTTGTATATTTTAATAGAGTAATAATTTATGTGTACACGTTAGGAAAAACAAATTTGACCACATAAGGATACAAAGGTAAATGCTAAAAGATGTTAGCATTGTTTTTTGGAGCAAAGAAATTTGCAGGACATCAGAACTGTCAATGTTAAGAATTCACCAGCTGTATGCATTTACTTGCAACTTAATTTAGATTTATAAACATTTTCGTTATTTTCATAAAGTTGTAATCAATTATCAATAGTCAAACTCGTAACTGACCAAACATCTAATCCCTTAAAAAACACTAACAAATGAAACGTTCAATATTTGCGTGTTTGTGTATATATAGAAAACGACAAGTAGTTATTACAAATTGGAATTAGAAACAAGCAATTCAGCGCGACGGTCGATGCCTTCGCAGATACGCTGAAATATTTGCCTCAGTATAGTCCAGAATTTTCCGCTGACACTGCCGGATGTACTGTTGCTGTTTGTGATAGATTTTAAGCGCGCCCTTCACCAGAATGAAAGTAACACCACCAAGCACTGTTTTGTGGAAGTTCGATTTGACGCTGTCGAAGAGCAGTTTGCCAATGATATTGGATATCGTCGGCATGAGGAGAGCGCCGCAGAGAACGCGCGTTGCCGACACGGGGTCGGAGAGCGGCGGGATATCGTCGTCGCCATTACGCGTAAACGTCGGGCCTATGTCAACGCGGAACGGCAGAATATGCTTGATGAGCGGCACCCGGGACAAATAACGACGGATGAAATAGAGAACAGTGTCCTCCCAACGAACCATGCGGCCAACGACTAGAGCAATGGGAATGGCAGGCAAGCCAATCAGTAATACCAATGGATCTGCCTGTTCCATCACTGAAAGGCCTTCTCTTTGGCCTACAACTTGCATCACAGTAATTGCACCTACGGATTTTATTATAACATTATACAAATCAATTTCAAAATCAATATAAAGTTACCATATGTAACAGCACACCAATAAATAGCTCCTACAACAATGCCAGCAGCAAGAAATGGACAACCTTTATATATAAAGCTGTCAACCGTGTCTAAAATAAGGACTAAAACACCCATGTTTGGGAAAACTATAATATATTCTGTCTGGCATTGAGGACATGACACCTTGCCCATATTTCCGCCCTTTTGCTTCTCGTCTACCCATCGTTGTAAACATGCCTGGTGTACCTGCAAGTATCAACAAATGGTAAAAAACGGAACATTAACTTGGATGTGTTAATAGTGTTTACCCATTTTGTTGTGCCTCGGCAATTGCATGGTTGCACCCATGCCGCGTTTTCGTCGTCTTCGTCGGTCGCAAAACACACCCAGCAATATCTCTGATTGGAGTCTCTACTATCTGCCTTGTTGATAATAGTTGGAGTACCCTCATGTTGTGGCAGCGGCAAGCGAATGGCCGATTGATGGTCTGGTTCGATGAAGCCAGCGTCATTATCGTCCATGATCAGCAGAAAATTACGACTAGCCGCGAGTTTAATTACATTGATTCCTATGTGTAATTAATCATCTAAAGACGGAATTTATTTACAAAAAATTTTCTCAACTGACAAAAAATAGTTGCTTCTAATCACGTCAAGCGAGCAAGCTCGCTTGTCAAATTCGACATTTCGAATTTCGAGGTCGTCTTGCAAATACTTGGGCAAAGTTAGCAATAGAAGTTAGCAACAGATTTGCCGATCGTATCCGAAGGCCGTGCAACGTTGCCATGTCCTCTTTAATGTTATACAGGGGACGAGCGAAATAATATAATGTAAATATAGGAGAAAATACACGGTTTATGTATTAAATGTAATAATACA
>JARJDT010002545.1:0-10246 GCA_030264655.1 Leptusa sp. GC000079
AAAACGAAACAAACTACCAGAAAGGTACGGAAGACAAAGTATAAATATTTACAGGGTAAACAGCACAGATTTTCAGACTGCTTGCTTACATTGCTACAAATTGAAATCTTACTATTTGTACGAGAAAGTCTACTTTAACTTCTAATACCTAAACAAGTCAATCATCAAAGTGCTACCAAAACCTGCTTTATTCCTAGTTTGATTAGTAAATGCGTGTCCATTGATTGGATCTCATTAATTAGTCGCTTTGATAAATCCATTTTGATAATGAATTTTCAATAAATGCGAGGTTTGTGCACATCAGATTCATTTAATTTGATTAATTAATTAGCCTGATTTATTGCATAAGATCGCATAGTCATTTCATGGGATGGGTAGAAACGCCATGAGCAAATACCTAAATCCAGGTGTATGGCACTAATTTATTAATGATTTATTCGCTGGCCATGCAAGAAATCCGGGTTCGGTAGATAACTAAGCTTGCTGAATTAAATAATAGTATCAGGAAGAACAGACAATAAAAAGTAATTAATTAAATTAACCGTAAGTGGAGGATTTTTTGCGTAAATATTTAAATAGAATTGGAAGGTCAACTAGATTCAAATTGTGGAAATATATGCATAATTAAAATGCGCTCATACAAATCTTTGGGGAAAATTAAATTTGAATTTATCCACATTCGCGAAATTACCATTTTAATTAATTGTCTTATTTCTAATTAGAAGAACTCTAAACGTAATCTAAATCTTATTTTGCAGGAAATTATTTTCCAAATGACTTCGCTTTTCTACAATGAAGAACTAAATCAATCGATCAATTAGTTTTCGAACTTCACACATTATAAAGTTTTACATCGATAATGGTTAACGTTTACGTCATTGGGTTTCAAAGCGAATTAGCGACGAGACTCGTAAATTATTAAATTGTGCACTTAATGCATTGTAAAATTTCATCTTGTTATCATCATAGGATGAATATTTCATGCAGCAATTCTTACTTTCTAGACTTGTCATATATGCATAGTATGTGTATTTTGTGCTCTTTCTTAATAGCCTTGTCTTCACTGTTCGTTGCGGAATTATACGTAATCGCTATAAAAACAGATAAAGGACTCGTCGTTTCTGCACAATTATATTGCTTGAAAAGCAGCGCGCACTTTTCGAGAGAAAGGATAAGTTTTGTTCATCCGCTAATAAAAAACGTTCGACTCAAGTTGGATGACATTCTACCGCTGAAGAAATGTTTGCTATTTCAGAGCATTCAGACGATAATTATGTGCCTCACATTGTACTCAGTTCTGCAGGTTTGTCGCGACGTTGCTCCGTATATCATTCGCTTTCGTTTTGTACCCGCTTGTCTTATTGTTATCGTTGGCATTGAGGGCGACCGAGAGGCAAACTCAATAAACTTAAATTGCTGGTAGAATAGTTTCCAGGTCTACATAGTTTGAGACTCTTCATTTTAGTTTATTGTAATATGTGTGCAAGCAATTTATATCACATGCTAAACAAATTAATTAAAATTAATCTTGTTATACGAACAACAAACAAACTTCGAACACTTTGTGTTGACATTATATTACTTGACAAAGAAATGAAGTAAAAGATGTTAATGTATGTTCTGTCTAAATAGTTTCAATGGAAAAAATTAACTGTTATCTTAGGTAGAAACTGCTCATAATTTCCAAATTCCGGCATGTTGGTATTTCCAGCTTAAGCAAATATTTCAAGTGAAACTTTTGGTAAACGCACATACAATTCCAACACGAAGCGTTAAGTTTTTCACTTTTCGAAAATAAACCTGTGTTTTTCTCTGCACACGTTCCTTCCTTCTATTTCTAGTGTGTTGGTATTGTTACATAATGAGGTCAGGTATTCGAGTAGTCAGCATAGTAAACTTACGATATCCATCGAAAATAACGAGTTATTGATTACCATACGAGTACGTGTATTCTTACCAACTTCCCACTACAACCGCTCAACTCGCATGAATAAGGAGAGCGAAGGCGCCGGGCAACCACGTAAAGTTGTGCTTAAACATACAGGGTGTTTAAAATGATTACTTGTAATTTTTTGTATTGTTTTATATATTTAGTTATTATTCTTAAGTGCTTGTTTTGTGTTAACATTACTTTTGTGCAATAAAATTTAACATTAAAAAGTTGCCAGTTGTTGTTGTTGTTTTTAAATTAAACGAAACAAGCTGTATACTAAACCATGAGCATAGTCGTTAAATTGCGAGTTTATTATGTATTGAGTACCCACCTTCGTGTGCGTAGGGAAAATCTAAGAAGATTGAAATGTTGCGATTGTGGGACCGGCGAGGATCGATTTGAGTTGACGTTATCGATTTAGTTAGCGAGTAATTTACCCGCATAAGACTCGTTCTATTGATCTTTTGGATTTCTTAGCACTTGGGAACTTGAAATATTACGTTACAAAATCTGCTGGCGTTTGCTTGAAAAATGATTCAGTTTTACAACTGAATTATACATTTTGTTTTTATTGTTAATACGCTTGCAAAAAATTGTAGCAAGCATTTTAGACAACATCAGTTGCGGCATTTATTAAGTTTTATATTACCTACTCTTTTTGTATTCTGAAAGTGTCACTTTTAACATAAAAGATTATTAATAAAACTTGCTTGACATGAATAATAATTTCAGTCTAAACTTCTGAAAACTGAACACAATATAAAATAATTTTGACAAGGTGTTTTTAGCATGTTTAAGTTTTGTTATTTATTGTTTTTAATTAACATAAAGTTTTATTTATTTTAAAAGAGCTAAATATCAATTACAAAGGAAATTAAGGCGCGATTTAATGTTTGTTATTCAGGACGATTTCCACGTAGGACTAAGATGTTAGAAATAGCCATTGTGGGCAAAATGTCCTTGACATTTGCTACTTCCGTCCACTTTTGCAATAAAATAGTAATTTCCAACGGAAACAATAAACCGGAATTAAGCTACCAACCTACTAAAGGTGCGAATTATTGAAACAGTTAATTAACTAAATTTAAATTTAGGATTCTCCAATTAAACTTGTTATTCCTAACATGTACAAATACAATTGTGTTGTTAGTTTCTAGTCATTATGTTGTTTGCAACAACATGAGGTTTCTATTTGCACTTTCTTATGTCAAATTGTAATTAAAACTGCCAACTTGTTCCTGCAACTTTCGAGTCCTCAATGCAATCACGAGAAGGATTGGCAGACGACAGAGTAGACGTTGTTTGGTGGAAGAATACAAATGTCGTGCATGTTTGCATGACTGGTACTTGAACATACAAGTTTCAGATAGATGGTTTACTGTTTAGTGTAGAGTTTACAAAGCATGCGTATTTACAAAGAAAACTTTACGAAACCATGCATGGAAGCAGCACAAACTTGGGGAAAAATACTTCAAATTCGTTTTAGTTATAAATAAGAAAACTTTCTCAAGTCTGCAGACAAGAATTTAGATTTGATTAAATATTTGCATTTTAATTAAATTAATCACAATTTTCGATTTGTAGTGTGCAATTTTTCGTTAAACTCAAAGTATATTTTTTTACAATATAATTATGGTCTTTAAAATCAGCTTAGCTTATCGGATTATTTTAAATTCACAATAATAACGTTATAAAAATTGCATACGTTAGCACATTAGAGTGGCAATTTACTTCGAAAATGACATTTTAAACTACATAATTTATATTTTCATGCAAAAATGTAGACATTTCGCTTTAGCACTTCAGTCCTCTGATTTTCCATTGTTATTTTTTGTTGCTGTTTGCTTATTTAAATCGTAATGCTTAAATTGCATTGACGCATAACGCATCGCTAGCTAATGCAAATGCATTTGCAAGCACGTATTCCAAACATACAAAAGCACTAAAAGTGCATAAAACGTAAAAATACCCAAATGCAAATATTAAGCAGCGCAAAATTTCACTTCATTTTTATCGCTGCAATTTAAGGATGACATGAAACCTTTAATTAATTATAATTTCTCATAACATGACAACAATAGTAATTCGAGTTGATATAAAAACGACCATGAAATGCCATAATAACCAACATAGACAATAAGAGAGAAATACGCGAATTATGAGCGTAAACAGCAAGCGATGCGAATTACAGCATTTAAATGCTCGCACGCTCGGCAAACAAGTAGCAACAATAAGTATCGTAACACTAATAACGACCCGTTGCTTCCGTAATATTGCAGAGAGAATAATATGAAGATACGGACACGGATGTCGCAAACAACTGAGGGGAAATTCAAGGAAAATGCTTAGTGCATTACGGAACAATTTCAAGTTGGGTAATGTAAAGCTTTTATCTTTCAGAGACATCGCATGCATTACGTATAAACAACAAGAAGACAACTAGTATAGCGTAAACCTACATAAAATTATAATAATGGCATCTGTTATTAGTGTTATTGTGCAGTGAACGTGTTATTATATTTACCATAACATTCAGCAATTACAATTTTGTTTAAAATGAAGTTGTTTGCGTTTCACTCAATAGAAACAGAAAAGAACAGTTGAATTTTTCTTTAAGCTTTTTCTGCCCGTTGCAATTCAAAAGAAGGATAAAGATTGGAATAATAAGCAGATCAGGTTTTGTTCGTTACTTATTTTCAATTTGTGCTTCCGTTCCACATTTGCCATGCGGCGTGCGCTAATTCAACTTTATCTTTGTTAATCTTGCTGTCTGGATTCGACTCACGAAACGCAGCAAATTTCACGCACCAATAATGCCTTAAAACAGAAGAAAGCAAGGGAAATGCGAAAATCCACGCCAACCACGACGATTGTTGTACAATGTCAAACAAGAAAACCGAAGAACGTCGTATCTTGAGACTATCTTCACGATTACTTCGTCCTTCGGTTTTCGCATCTTTTTTATCTTGAAATACCTATTCGGACTTGAAACCCAAAGAATCGATATCTTGTTGGTATTCCATACGTTGTTGTCCGCTGTATACGTTCGTCCTTTTCTTTTCTGTGTCGCTTTATGCGATGGTGTATGTTACCATCGATACAAGTAGTCTGTCTCGTCATAAATAAAGAATTCACACGTGCAAATATACGCGAGGAAAACTAAAAGGACGCAGACGAGGTGAGCGTGAGGAGTATATGTGTTGAGGTGCTCATAACAAACCCCCGAGGACTCCAAAGGATTTTTATAGAAACATATATATTCCAAAGACGCTTCTTATACAAGGGGTTTGAAATTGTATAAATTTTTTTAATGTTTTAAATTTATAAGTATTTTATTGAAAAATGTGGACACTTTGTATGAAGAGATCAAATCTACTATGTTCCAATTTCCTATGTTATGATTGACAAGCAATTCTTGTTACCTTTTCTCACATATAACTATACTATTTGAATATTTTCAGAAATAAAAATTATTGATACGTGAAAATTTCAAATTTATTTCTTTAAAATTATTTGCTATTCACATTTATATTTCTAATTTAAATAAATATAATTTATTTTAGATTAAATATCGTAGAGTTTAGTCGTTCGTGCTTCGATTGTAGCTCAACGAAGGTGTTAAAAATTGCTTACGTGTTCATTCAAAATGAAATCTCGACAAGTCTGAAAAGCGTATGAAAGTCGAATAGTCGAATGAAATTGCCAATCGACGCACCAAAACGATCTCAAATCCTCGACGATCTCTGCTCCAGTCAGTCAACTACAAACTACAAGACGCTTTGCGTTCAATTTGGTGCAAATGCGACTACATTTTCTACTTCGATCAGTATACTTATACTTATTTGGTAATAGTAAGGCATTAGATGGGTAACGAGGTGTCTAAACTCCGTGAATCGACAAACTAAACTAGATATTTGCAACTAAACTAGACTTGAAGTTATTGAGATGAAGAAATGAGGCGTAAATGTTTCGCACCGTTATGCTTATGCATGATGCTTCGAAGTTCGTCTGCATCATTTCCTTCCAAATTCTGATTATTTGCATAGGCAGGCAGC
Source organism: Leptusa sp. GC000079 (assembly GCA_030264655.1). NCBI lineage: Eukaryota > Metazoa > Arthropoda > Insecta > Coleoptera > Staphylinidae > Leptusa > Leptusa sp. GC000079. The sequence continues at coordinate 5,989 of JARJDT010002545.1, forward strand.
GTTTCACTGCAATCAGTTCTTGTACTTAAAGAAGGTATACAATTGAGGGGCAAATCTTAAATTCTCTTCGTTTTCTTGCATTTCGCTCCTTTCTCTTCGGTGAAATTGAAGCATTGAAGCATAAAATGTGCGAAATGAAGCATACAAATGGTAAACGTTGTGCTTAATTAATATTTAACAGTAACTGAAAATAAACAAAGTCTATAACGAGCGCTTGGCGAAATATTTAACGATCATTTCGAAGAAAATAGCTGTGCAAGGCAAGATATTCAAGTGTCAGGGAAATTATATTCACGAAAATCTGCCATAGACGAATAACGGATAAGCAATTTAATCAAGCGTAAAATTAATTTTGTTGATTGCAAAACGAAAACTAAGAAATGTCGAATATAAAAGGATAAAGAACGCAGTTTAATACTTAGCTATTATAAGCTATATTTGTATAATGATTAAGAAAATATTTTACTAGTATTTTTATAAAGATGCTGGAGGCGCCTCTCTTATTTCAAATCAATAATCTGAAGATTGATGAGGACTAGTACTTTCTTTACAACTCAACAACCCATATTAGTCGTCCTTTTATTTACGCGCGGGTTTCAATGTCCTGGTTTTACTCAATGATCTACGAAATGATGGCAAACAAGTTGCAAAACAATCCATCATTGTGTCATCTCGATGTCGATAGGAAGCAAGCAAAAAATCCAAACAAGTTTCATTACTCGATGCATACAAAATTTCAGCTAATATAACTTTTCTGCGACCATGTCGATGTTCAATATTAGTTCGTCCAGAGATATAGATAACTTTCAACATGAATATATGAATAGGTACCCACATCAAATACGCTCCTGAGTGCCGTTGGTCAACAATTTTATTGTTAAATGACAGAAACCAATATTGAACATTTTAACATCAAACGGAAAGTTAATCCTTTGTTCGATTTTTTGATTTTCCCAATACTGACAAAAACCTGGAAATAATTTTAAAAAAATATCATTAAGACTATAAACTAATAGATGGATGGATATATTACATGTTTGATTATGTGAATGAAAATGCAAATGTGGCTAATAAACAACCAAATGGACGGCTATAAAAATAGGGAAATAATAACAGAAAATGTTACAGTCGATAAAACTGTTGCACCGGAATAAACGTAATAGAAAAGTTAATAAATTATTCAAACGGTTGGCCACAATTTCATCAGTAATACTGAACGCTAGCTGAACGCGAAAATTAAAGAAGAACATACAAAACAAAAATTTTGCGTTTTCAACAATTAACTCTTCTTCACCTCTGTGTCACTCTGCCATCTTGTTTAGTTAATTTACGGATCTTGTTCGGATGAAACTTTGCCCCGATTATACGAACCCGTCTAATCAACATAGATATACGTTACAGGCATTAATATACGCCACTACTCGAGGATGAGACACTAGAAACCTTCGTCTAGCAGTCTTTAACTCATATCCTTGAACTTGCATTTTGAAGTCCTTGGTAGTAGAGTAGGCATGTTATTAATCGTTTCCCAAGGTGAAAGGTTAAGAAGCATCAAGACATAATTTCAGTTTCTACCTGTTTCCTTGTAAGTTCGGGCAAGGATTGCAAGGAAGCGAAGCAACTTAAGATGCAAGCACGCCATAAACAAAGACAACAATGATTTTCTTAAAGGAATTCATTTGCATAGCATGATTTGTATTATAAAAGCAGAAGCGTTTTATTAAATTCGCGAATACTTTAGTAGGTTGTTATAAATTTTGTTTTGTTGTTAACTGTTTATTGAACAAACAACAGCTTGACTATAATTTTCTTTTCATTTACCGTTTACAAGATGTTTGCATAAATAAATACTGGAACGTGAAAATGGCCAAAGAAATTTATTTGCCGTCAAATGTACAAATCGAAATGGCAATATAAATAGAAATGGGAACTTCAAATTGTACATGAATAGAAAACGCGCTAGACTTTCCAAAGTATTTTTTACCAATAGCTACGCTTTCTATGGAAAGAGCAAACATTTTCTATGTAAATTTACAAAATGGAGTAGAATCGAGGAACGCAGTAGGAATGCTATAAAAATAACAAAACAAAATTGAAAATACTATAAAAATTGATATAGACAAATCTACTGAGTCGATTTATGTGTAACTCTTTTATTTTCGCCTAAAAAAACTTTGTAATTGTGTTTGTAACTTCGCAACTTTTCTTTCAAGGACATATTCGCTTTGTCTTTAAAAGTGGGATTTAATTCGCACCATAAAACATGAAGCTTTTAAGTTGATAGTAGACGTATGTGATTACAGAAAAAATAATAATGAAAAAGCAGGAGACCAGAATAATGCGAATCGTAAAAAGATAAGATAAGAATCGAATGAGTGAAGTGAAACTAATGTCAAGGATAGTAGAACACAAAGAACGTTACGGTTCTAGTCATAGACATAGATAGAACAAACTCAAAATCAATACATTTATAGATAAGTTCAATAACTGCGAAAAGTTTCAGGACAACAGATTTTTTGTGCAATTGAGCAAAGGCGTCGATTGCGTGACTAATACAATTTGTGCGTGTGAAATGAAAAACAAAACAATGGAAAACTTTTCACATAAAGAAATTATGTAAAATTACGGGCACGTGATGCTAATTAAATATATATTTTTTCAAAACAAAAGAAATTACAGAATTATTTGTTAGCTTTCAATGCAACTTTTTCACATTAGACAATTGCAGAAAAAAAACGCCAGGATTGCGTGGAAAACTTTTAAAAATGATAATTATAACGCTGTTCTACGATCTTTTAGGTCAGAAGTAAGCTAGCAAAGGGAAAACTAGGGCTGAGAAGTTGGCGAAGTGGACGAGAACTAAATATGAACATAATAGAACCCTAGAACTAAGAAAACTCTTTACTTTTAATGGGAATTTATTAATGTATAAAAACATTGAAGCAAACTCAAGTGGAAATTGGAGTCGCAAACACAAAGAAACTACTTGTACTTGTAAACCCCCTTTTTATAACTAAAAAACTGAAAAAGCCCTTTTTAAGGAAGGTTGACCTTTTCATTTATTTTTACTTTATATATTTATCTATGTACTCTTGTATACAAAGAATGGTTAAACCTCTCAATCTCTCTACTTTCAATAATTTATTTTAGCCCACGTTTGGCCAAAAGCTTAAACAGCATAGAAGAGCGCAGAGATATAAAACCGCAAATCCCAAGAAAGCTCCCAAATGGAAAAATTATATTCCTCAAACGCATGTTTCCCCAATCTCCTTGAATATCTTAAAATGTACTTCAGTCTATAAATAACTAAATTATAGTCCTTCCATGAAAAACTACCCTTTGCTTCCTCGAAACTATGAAAAATCGAATATGTAAACTTTCCCAGAATCCTCTTGTACTCGAGTGTTAATGTGTTTATAGTCGATTAGAAAGTTGGCACTAAGTGCTCTGTTGTTGCTCAATAGTGAATGCAAGCTACGGGTAGAGATTAACGCCGAGCGGCTCATCGAACGCGCGCGACAACGACACAAAGTTCGAAGCGCCTTTAAGAACAGCGAATCCTTATCGACGACAAGCACAAAGGCTTGATTTTCGGTAGTGTGAAGCTGCGATGGGAAGTTGTCAGGTCTAGGGTGAGGTCGCTCTGAGGCATCGCCGTCATCCAGGGCGGTTTGCTAAGATTAGCAAGTAACGTGCAAGACGAGCCGAAGACGAGATGAAAATATTATATTCATTTGTCAGGGGTTCAAGGGATAGGAAACGAAAGAAGACATAAAACGCATATTAATGTGGACCAAGATGAAAAGCGCTTCATTTCTTTCTCGGTTCATATTTTGGGTCGAATTTAATGAAGTCTTTCCACGCAGTAATTTGTTTTTCAATTTCAATGGACATTAAATTTCACATAAATAAAGCGTATACAGACAGAAATCTAATCCACTCCAAGAATAGTTTACTTTCCCTTGGATATGATTGGGATGAACACAAGGATGAGACTCGATAATCTCTAACAGTCTGTAAACTCAGTTCGATGTTGAGGTAAACGCATGGGTCTGAGTCTTCTAATGGAAGGGCAACTTAATTGGTTCATGTGTCCAGCACCGGCTGTTCAGAATACGAGATTTGTCTTAATTGGTCCCGGTCGACGTTGCAGCCTTGCTGGACTGAATAAGTAATTGAAACTGAAACTATTATCTATCCGGAAGGAGCTACATTTAAATAACCCTTCAAATTAGAAAAGCATTCCCGACTTTAGTCC
>JARJDT010002561.1:0-15781 GCA_030264655.1 Leptusa sp. GC000079
AGGCTGTGAAAGGCTACCAAGACCATAAGGGCGCCTCCATGCCCAATGCACACCTCTTGACAATTTACAAGCGCTTATGCAAATTGCTTTATTTTCGCATTAAGCCTGTCTTTGTCTTCGACGGTGGTGTTCCAGTGCTGAAAAAACAGACAATTGTAAGACTCTTCACTTAAAAAAAATGCTTTAAATAATTTTAACTGATAATGTATTGTTTCTAATTAGGCAAAACGCAATCAATTAAAATCGCGCAATCAGTCTGAGGCAAACAGCATTCAGAAACAACTCATAAGCACATTACTCAAGCATACAGCAGTGAGCAAAGTGCTTGATGAGAAAACAAAAGCGGCATTCAGCGCACACGTAAAGAAAGCCACCAAAAATCGGGATGAGAGCGATGATTTGTTTGTTTTACCGCCATCTCAGGCAGCTTATGAGTCTTCAGGTTCAGAATCCGATTGTGAATATTCAACCAGTGGGACTGAACCAAGTCCGACGAAATACTTCAATATTCATGATATTGATGAGAAATCGGTGCAGTTTCGGTCATTGCCGGCTGATGTACGCCATGAAATTCTCACTGATTTGAAAGACACCCGGAAGCAGTCATCATGGGGGCGCATTCACGAACTGCCTAAACAGTCAGATGACTTCTCGATATATCAAATGAAGCGACTTTTGAAACGGCAATCGATTCAGACAAGTCTTGAAGAAGCTGAACAGGAAATGGGCGGAGCGAGTTTGTCGCTTCATGAGTTAGAATCACTCCTGAACGATCATGGCGTTATCACTGAAGATAAAGGACAACGGATTGCCAAAGATGAAAACACGCGATATTTGTATATCAAAGATGTCAAGAAGACGTTAGAAATTGCTAGGCTTAAACTCAAAGAGCAGGAACAATTAAAAATAGTTGAAGAGAATGAAATATTGGATGTAGCAGACGAAACTAAAAGTTTTGAAATAGAAACAGACATAGAATTACAACGAGATTTGGAAACTGCTATTCAATTATCTCTTCAAGTTGAGGATGAACCTGTATTTCAACTTGCATCACACAAATCGCAAGATTTAGCACTAGAAGACAAAGAAATACAGGAAGCTATCAAGTTGTCTCTGCAAGATATTCCGTCAACTTCCGGATGTTTCACTGCTGTTACTTCTACGGAAATCAAATCGTCACAAGAATCGAACACTTCTATGTCTTCTTTGGAGGACTCTACAACGGCGACATCTTCCCAACTGTCACAATCGACACCGCTTGATTTTTCCAACTATTTGCAGACATTGAACGACTCGGATTTTGATACAGATGATGAGCCTCAACAGAAGGAAGAAGAATTAACAACTGCAAAGACCTTCTCAGCTGCACGAAACTATATGATGGAATATGGTGGCTTAACACAGGCTGGCGTTGCAGACATATTGGGCCAAACTGAAGCAGAAAAAGATCTCAAAACACTCAAAGCGAACAAAAACCCGGAAGTATTAACTGCAATAGAGACGAATAAGACTAATGATAATATTTTAATAATGTCTGAATCTGAAAGTTCTGAGTCTGATGAAGATTTTGTTGAAGTCCATGAAGAACAAGTGGTAAAAGAAGTAGAAGTAGAAGTGGAAAAGAAACATGCAAAGGAGACAAATGGAATTGAGATTATTTTTGATACCAAAGAAGTACTAGTTGATGATATGTTTAGTGATATTTTTGAACAAACACCGGAAGTTACCAAAAAACCTGCTGAAACCCAGGAAAATATTCCTCAAGCTCAAGAAACTACCTCAATAGTAATACAAGACCAAGAGATATTAACAGAGAAAACGCCTTCAAATTTAGTCCAGGAGTTATTACCGCAGAAAGCAACTGATAATAATAAAACATCAACTCCAAGTGTTACTGTAGAAGACCTACAAAAACTTAAATCAGTTCTAGGACAGCAACAAAACGAATTAATCCATAACCGTGGGTCCAAAGAACGCCTTGCAACAAATATAACAGACCAGATGTACCAGGAAGCACAAGAACTCCTCCAACTCTTTGGAATACCGTATATTATTGCGCCCATGGAAGCGGAAGCCCAATGTGCGTTCCTCAACGAAATAGGTCTAACAAATGGTACAATTACGGACGACAGTGACATCTGGCTTTTTGGCGGACAAACCGTCTACAAGAATTTCTTCAACAACGATAAACAAGTGCTCGAGTTCCGTGCCGAAGTGATTCAACAACATTTAAAGCTTTCAAGGTCTAAGATGATCTCTTTGGCATTACTAGTCGGGAGTGATTATACGACAGGTATTCAAGGCATTGGGCCAGTAACAGCTTTGGAAGTTTTGGCTGCGTTTCCGCCACGAAGCGACCATGAAATTATCCCCACAATGGAAGAGTTCCGGAAGTGGTTCGCTTCAGGGATGAAAGTCCATGGACGTGGCAAGGCGTATCTTAGGAATAAGTTGAAAAATATCGAGTTGCATCAAGGCTTTCCTTCGTTTAACGTCATTCAGGCGTACTTGCAACCCCTAGTTGAGACCTCCAAAGAGGCTTTCGCTTGGGGTAAACCACAGCAACAGTCCTTGATTGATTACGCCCGGGAAAAATTTGGTTGGACTAGTAAAAAAGTGAATGAAACGCTTGATCCTGTGTTGAAAAAACTTGCTGATAACAAGGCACAAAAACGCATACATGATTATTTCGATAGAGTTTTTAGGGAGCCCGTGTCTTCTATAGATATACAAAGTAAACTTAGCAAACGCGTTAAAAAAGCGTTAGATAATTTTGACAAGCCTTTAATAAACTCAATGTCATCGCTGTCAAGTGATGAAAATGAAGATTTCCAGGAAGATGACATATTGAAAAAGACTAAAAAACTTACTAAAGCAAAGAACAAAGATATTAAACAACAAGTGAACAAACAATTAAAAAATATTGAAAAGGAGAAAGTGAAAAAACCAAGATTGGAAGATTTACACCGGCCTGAAATTATTCTACAAAAGAAAATGGCGGAGAGTAGCCGATTGCAAAATCGTCTTAAAGCTATTGAAGTGTTTCGGAAGTCTAAGAAAGGACCAGGGTTCGTTAAAAAGGGGACGAAAATCGTACGCAAACCAAAAGAAGATGCAGAACTATCCGAGTCAGACTCAAACAGTGAATAATTTAATTTAGTAATAATTCGTTATTTGTTTATAAGTTGGAGCAAGGAGCGACATCTTTTATTTATAAATTTAGTACACTAAGTTGCGGTAGAAAGACTGTGTGGATGTCGCTGGCGTCGATGTACAGTTGTTCAAACCATGTTGAACGCGGTCTCGGTCTCGGCATTTGTAGCCGCGGCCGCGTATCAGCCGAGCAAGCCAGACTCACCTCCACCTCGGCAGGTAAACGTACCTGAACGACCGTCGTCGGTACAGGCAGCAGGTCGTACCCGTACCATCTAGATCTACCATAAATATTTGCATTTTGTATTTAGTCTATTTAGTTTAGTCCTGTGTTGTGTTATATGATAATGTTTGTCGAACGCGAAAACTGTGTGTGTGCGAATACCTTAATCGAATTAAAATGTTAAAATGTTGAAATCAACGTGTTTATGAGTGCGACAACGAAGAAGACAAGTTGATCTAACGGATTATCGATAATGGATAAATAACATTCTTTGGGGAATATCAATTGCATGCTCTGCGTTCGTTGTGTTTGCCGAAGAGAATTAAATAAGGTAACTTCTTAACACGTAGCACGAATCGGATAGGAGTAATGGCAACCGTTCCGGTCCCACTTGTACTCATAACATACCATAACTGTTGTTAACTAGCCACCCGTAAAAAGTGCTCATCTCATCACTGGGTACTACGAATCAAAATGCGAATACCTATTGAAATATATTTTATTTCGTCCAAGCAGCGAACGGCTTGAACCGGCGCGTTTGCATTTGAAGGTATGCATCGCATTTCGCTCGGACGGTCGGTAAACTTGTAGGAAGCCAACAAACCGTCGAACAGGTGCAATTCTTGGTCTTCTTGCCGGTCGGCGTTTGATTCAAGGCCGCAATCCAATCCGACAATGACATACCAATAAATATATTTTAGCATTTCCATGTTGGCAGTTTGCGTAATTTCGCGACTATCTGTTTTCCACGCGCAATTTCCTTATCGCGCTTTCATGTACCTGCCAAAGTGTATCAAAAACAAGTTTTTGCGTCATTGATTACCACCATTTATTATTTAATTAGGAAAACTTGCAATTAACTGATATACGTTAATAAATGTATGCCAGCATCACAAGTAGTCAGAAAAGTGCTAAGTTAATTATTAGTTTAGTGTGCCGTTAATGTCCTCGCCTCGCGTTGCTTTTGAGAGAAATTGGTGCCGAAAATGCGTGCGCGAGCACAGAATAAACAAATGCATGCAACAACATTCGTGTATACTCCTGTCCGTTTACAGTTATGCGCGTCTCTTAAAGCAAACAGAGAGCATGCACATGGCTAAACCGCTAAACGGCATCGCATCATTATCAGCTTTTCAAATGAAATGAACCGCGCTTGGACTTGCTGGAAATGTGCACAAAAGTAACTGTGCACATTTCTCTGCTTACCTTTACGCGCAAAAATTCGTCGCGAATTGCTTCCCCAGAGCGTTTAACGGCTTGTTACACGTTCAATTTTATCTTTTGCCATACACGACAACAACTCTACATAGATAAGATAGTCAAACCAATATAATAATTGCTCATTATGAGATGTATAACAAAACGTAAATCGTGAACGTGATGCAAAACACAAGATAGTATTGTCAAAAACAATAAGAAGTTGTAACTGTTAGATTACGGAATCAAATTAGGTATTCGATATGCGCGTGCAACGCTAATAGTATGCGAGGTGTGTGTTCATTCAGTGTCAAGGATACTATACAACTAAAAGTCGCCTTGGGCATATTACACACTCAATACCTACATACATGGCATGGAATTGGAAAGATTGAATCAAGCTTGAAGCAACGAGAAGAAATGCAACTTTCTCAATGCTGTTATTGCGAGTTACAGTGGTCGAGTTGACCGTTTCCCGTTTCGTTCATCTTATACTCGTGCTGAGTCGCAAGTTTATTAATCGAACAAGCAAGCGACATGGCCAATACCTGGTTACCTGTACTTGATGTAAAGTACAACTATGAACTTTGCAAGCATCTAGTACTTACCAGTTTGCTAGTACTAGTTTTATTACATAAAACCATGTAGGTATAATTTATTTCTAGGTATGTACGCATATCACATATGAATACGCGGATATTATGCAAATTTTCGGCTGCTGGTTTTGATTTCGCTACAGTGCAATTACATTTGGCAATCGTATAAGCAGCTAAAAAGTACCGTTCATTAATTTAAGCCGAAAATATAGCAAATGATAGGTCAGAACATGTGTTTGATGTACCTGCGAGAAGTTACAGCAATAAATTAACAATAAATAATTTGTTGTTATATTTCACATCACATCAATTCTTAATGATATTGTTGACCCAATTTTCTTATAATATGTGTATTAAGTTATTAGTATGGCATAGTTAACATTCCTTTCATTTTATTACTTCTTGGAATATTTATATATTTAAATTAAAATGTCATGTTAATGAAATTGTTGCTCGTTTCTTACAGGAAGAGTGAAAACATCTGCGATCGAAAATGGTTATTGTAACAAGAGTAAGTATTTTTAAAAGTGTATCAAATTTGTAATTTATGTTGCATGACTTATGTTTATGACAATAATCAAGTCGCATCAGCAGTATAAAGAAAAAAGTAAATAATGAGAAAGCATCATCAACATTTTCATTCTACGTTGTTATTAAGTCATAGTTATTCTCGAGACTGCAATTTCCCTCTCGACGATTACAATTCACTTGTTTTCATGTGTAATTTACTTCACGATGCATTTTCTACATTTGCCAAGTAATAAAAACACGCGCGCATTATGCTTTTGCTGTCAACTTAAGTCTCTTCATATAGCTCCCACAAACCCACATCAGGCAGAAGCAAAAAGCATAAATTACAAACTCTCATCTAACCCAATTCACACAGAATTCCAATTCGAATCGTTGCGCGCACTTTTCTTTTTGCTTCGCATAAATCGCATTCGAACAGTGCAGTTAAAATGAACAGACGGATAGGAAGCGCTCGAATTTCGACACGCCTAAATTGAATTCAACTGAACTGAAGTGAAGTGAAGAACAAAACGACAATCGATTCATTTCATTCTAAATGATGCTTTCCCAATCCCAATCCATTACACGCACGTTTTGTTCATGGCTTTTGTCTGCTGCCGATCAGCAGCGAACACAATGCAATCGCAACAAATACAAACAATTAAGACACTATTTAAACTTTATTTACCACGTTGTTTCTACTTGTGCTGTAGAACTTTTGCATATCAATGAATAAAAGGCAAGGCATGTTGCTGATGTCGGAGTTCCGGTCTTTTTGAGGGCAATCTCCGGAAGCGCTCTTCATGCTTTACTAGCTCTCTCAACAATTCAAACATTCACAACAAGAGGCTCGTGCCACACAACAACTCTTGTCGATGAAACATAACAATGCAAACAACCAAACAAAAAGAAACGCAAAAACATTCATTGATCCAGCCATTAAAGAAAAATTGTTGAACAAACAAACATTTTTATCGTATGTACAAATTAACAGATGGCGCTCGATTTACCATTTTTCATAAATTAAATAATAGAATTTTATACTAGGCATAAAAGTTTCATTTCAATGCCGCTGTTAGATTGAAATATTTATCTTCAAACTATTTAAAATCGATAATATGTAGCGACACCTGTCGAACAGGGGAAAATACTATGTTAACTCCCTTTTTCTAAGCTTAGTCATAGAAGTACTTCAAAGCATGCGCATTGAAATGCAACTATAGTTGCAGAGATTGACGCTGGGAAGCGCTTAATTTTCCTAATAGATTGAAGATAAACAATTTTAAGTTTTATTAATTGTTTTGCCCAAAGGGTGATTACATATGGATCGAGCCAGTCTCCGGCAGCGAATTCGACGTGGCAATAGGTGCCCGTGTGGTGTCCGCGGAAGGCCGCCGAATAGCAGTCCACGACGACGATGGCCAAGAACATTGGTTATCACCCGAACGCCGCATCAAAGCGATGCACACCACATCAATCAACGGCGTGGAGGATATGATAGGTCTCGGGGACTTGCACGAGGCTGGGATTTTGCGCAACTTGCTGATTAGATACAACGAGAATCTCATTTATGTAAAGCATGCAACGAAATCAAATAAAGCCGCCATTTTGTTACCGTTTTGTTTGATTGTTGTAGACATACACTGGTAGTATTCTAGTAGCTGTAAACCCGTATCAAATTCTGCCGATCTACACTGCCGAGCAGATAAAATTGTATAAAGAGCGCAAAATCGGCGAATTGCCGCCGCATATTTTCGCCATCGGCGACAATTCCTATGCCAGCATGCGGCGCTACGGCCTCGATCAATGCATTGTCATATCGGGTGAGTCGGGCGCCGGCAAAACGGAAAGCACCAAACTGATATTGCAATATTTGGCCGCAATAAGCGGCAAACATTCATGGATAGAACAGCAAATTTTGGAAGCCAATCCGATCTTAGAAGCGTTTGGCAATGCAAAAACCGTTAGGAACGACAACAGTTCAAGGTACCTCCAATTCAGATCATATACATTACAAGGAGTGATCAAAAAATAACATTCTTAATTGCAGATTCGGTAAATATATCGATATACACTTCAACACATCCGGAGTGATTGAAGGTGCCAAGATCGAGCAATACCTCTTGGAAAAATCGCGCATAGTCTCCCAGAACCCGGATGAGCGGAATTACCACATATTTTACTGTCTCCTGGCAGGTCTAAGCAAAGAAGACAAACGCAAACTGGAGTTGGGCGACGCTAGTCAATACAGGTACTTGACTGGAGGTGGTAGTATCACCTGCGAGGGAAGGGATGACGCTGCGGAGTTCGCCGATATCCGCAGTGCCATGAAAGTCCTCCTGTTTTCCGACCCGGAAATATGGGAAGTGCTCAAATTGTTAGCGGCGCTTTTACACACCGGAAATATTAAATATAAGGCAACTGTCGTAGACAATTTAGATGCGACGGAAATACCGGATCCGACTAACGTGCAGCGGGTTGCTAACCTGCTAGGGGTACCCACACAACCACTTATTCACGCGCTTACCCGGAAAACACTTTTTGCACATGGCGAGACTGTTATTTCCACATTGTCGCGGGAGCAAAGTGTTGATATACGCGACGCTTTCGTCAAAGGTATTTATGGACGCTTGTTTGTAATGATTGTCAAGAAGATCAACAACGCCATCTATCGGCCTAAAGACCGCGGACAACGAAGTTCCATAGGTGTTTTGGACATTTTCGGTTTCGAGAACTTTAACCATAATAGTTTTGAACAGTTCTGTATAAATTTCGCAAACGAAAATCTGCAACAGTTTTTTGTGCGCCACATCTTCAAGCTCGAACAAGAGGAGTATAATCTCGAGGCGATTAATTGGCAACATATCGAATTCGTTGATAACCAAGACGCGTTGGACTTAATCGCAATAAAACAATTGAATATCATGGCGCTGATTGACGAAGAGAGCAAGTTCCCCAAAGGTACGGATCACACACTTCTTGCCAAACTGCACAAAACACACAGTGCGCACCGGAACTACCTGAAGCCCAAATCGGACATTAACACAAGTTTCGGCCTCAACCATTTCGCTGGTGTTGTGTTTTATGATACGCGCGGGTTTCTAGAAAAGAATCGGGACACCTTCAGTGCTGACCTCTTACAGCTGGTCACAATAAGCAGCAATAAGTTCTTGCAGCAGCTCTTTACGAGCGATATTGGCATGGGTGCTGAGACCAGAAAACGGGCACCTACTTTATCGACCCAGTTCAAGAAGAGTTTAGACTCGCTGATGAAGACTTTATCGAATTGTCAACCATTTTTCATCCGGTGTATTAAACCCAACGAGTATAAGAAACCGACCATGTTCGACCGCACATTGTGTTGTCGCCAGCTACGATATTCGGGGATGATGGAAACGATACGGATACGTCGTGCTGGGTACCCGATAAGACACACCTTCCCGGAGTTTGTGGAACGCTACAGGTTCCTAATAAGTGGTGTACCTCCATCCCACCGGACCGACTGTCGCGCCGCAACGGCAAAGATTTGCAACGCTGTGCTTGGAAGATCTGATTACCAACTAGGACATACTAAAGTCTTCCTCAAAGACGCGCACGATTTATTCCTGGAGCAGGAACGCGATCGGGTTCTGACCAAGAAAATTTTGATCCTGCAAAGGTCCATCAGAGGTTGGGTTTACCGTCGAAGATTCTTGCGTCTTCGGGCGGCCACAATGATAGTCCAGAAATATTGGAAGGGTTACATTCAAAGAAAACGGTATAGAAAGATGCGGGTCGGGTACATGCGTCTGCAAGCCTTGATCCGCGCAAGAGTCTTGTCCCACCGCTTTAGACACCTGCGTGGCCATATTGTTGGTTTGCAAGCACACGCGCGCGGGTACCTGGTACGTCGGGAATACGGACACAAGATGTGGGCCATCATTAAGATACAATCGTATGTCAGGCGAATGCTTGCCCAAAGACGGTTCAAGAAGAGTAAATTTGAACGACGCAACCATGTTGAAGCCTTGAGGCTCAAGAAAAAAGAGGAACGCGAACTCAAAGACGCGGGGAATAAGCGGGCCAAAGAGATCGCCGAGCAGAATTATCGCGAGAGAATGTTCGAACTGGAACGTAAAGAGTTGGAGCTCGAAATGGAGGATCGTAGACGTGTCGAACACCAAAAGAATCTCATCAATGATGCGGCGCGCAAAGCGGATGAACCAGTGGATGACTCTAAGCTGGTCGAGGCAATGTTTGACTTCCTCCCGGATAGTTCCAGTGAGGCGCCCACCCCAGGTCGCGAGACCTCAGTGTTTAATGATCTGCCTGCACTACCCGCCGAGAATGAACTGATCACCCCAATGGTGACGCAATCCGAAGATGAGGAAGACCTCTCAGAATTCAAGTTCCAGAAATTTTCGGCGACCTACTTCCAAGGAAATATTGGTCATCAATATTCCCGGAAACCCTTAAAACACCCCTTGTTGCCTTTGCACACCCAAGGAGACCAGTTAGCGGCGCAAGCCTTGTGGATCACTATACTCCGGTTTACTGGCGACTTGCCCGAACCTCGGTACCATTCCATGGACCGAGACAACACTTCGGTTATGTCCAAGGTCACGGCGACCTTGGGTCGCAACTTCATCCGCAGCAAAGAATTCCAGGAGGCCCAACTGATGGGCATGGACCCGGAATCCTTCCTCAAACAAAAACCACGGTCAATCCGCAATAAACTCGTCTCCTTGACCCTAAAACGCAAGAATAAACTCGGGGAAGATGTCCGGCGGAAACTACAAGATGAGGAGTACACCGCGGACAGCTATCAGAGTTGGTTGGAGTCGCGTCCCACCAGCAATCTAGAAAAGTTGCACTTTATTATCGGGCACGGGATACTACGCGCCGAATTACGAGATGAAATCTACTGTCAGATCTGCAAACAACTGACAAACAACCCATCGAAATCGTCGCATGCAAGAGGATGGATCCTCCTCTCATTATGCGTCGGGTGTTTTGCACCCTCGGAGAAATTCGTTAACTATCTGCGGGCATTTATCCGCGAAGGACCACCAGGATATGCGCCTTATTGCGAAGATAGGCTGAAACGCACCTTCAACAACGGGACCCGCAACCAACCACCAAGCTGGTTAGAACTGCAAGCAACTAAATCTAAGAAACCCATCATGTTGCCCATAACTTTCATGGATGGTAACACGAAAACCCTTCTGGCAGACTCGGCGACCACTGCACGGGAACTCTGCAATCAACTCTCCGACAAAATAGGTCTCAAGGACCAATTCGGGTTCTCCCTATACATTGCCCTCTTCGATAAAGTGTCAAGTTTGGGTTCCGGTGGGGATCATGTAATGGACGCCATCTCCCAATGTGAACAATATGCGAAGGAGCAAGGCGCACAGGAGCGCAATGCTCCTTGGCGACTATTTTTCCGCAAGGAGATCTTCGCCCCATGGCATGAACCCACCGAAGACCAGGTCGCCACCAATTTGATATATCAGCAAGTTGTGCGAGGTGTCAAGTTCGGGGAGTATCGCTGCGACAAGGAGGAAGACCTAGCAATGATTGCGGCCCAGCAGTATTACATCGAATACAACACGGATATGAACAGCGAACGACTCTTGACCCTGTTGCCAAATTACATCCCGGACTATTGTCTCACAGGTGTCGAGAAAGCTGTCGATCGATGGGGAGCCCTAGTGGTCCAGGCATACAAAAAGAGTTATTACCTCAAAGAAAAGGTTTTGACACTCCGCGTTAAAGAAGATGTTGTCTCCTATGCGAAATTCAAGTGGCCCCTTTTATTCTCCCGGTTTTATGAAGCCTACCGAAATTCAGGTCCAAATTTGCCCAAGAACGATGTCATTATAGCGGTTAACTGGACAGGGGTTTATGTGGTCGATGACCAGGAGCAAGTACTTCTGGAATTGTCCTTCCCGGAGATTACGACTGTTTCCAGCCAGAAGACCAACAAGGTGTTCACGCAAACCTTCAGTTTGAACACAGTCCGCGGGGAGGAGTTTACTTTCCAGAGTCCTAACGCGGAGGACATTCGAGATCTAGTAGTGTATTTCTTGGAAGGTTTGAAAAAACGGTCCAAGTTTGTTATAGCGTTACAAGACTACAAGGCACCCGGGGAAGGGTCGAGTTTTTTGACGTTCCTCAAAGGGGATTTGATCATTTTGGAAGAGGACAGTACTGGGGAGACAGTGTTGAACAGCGGCTGGTGTGTGGGCCGATGCGAACGAACGCAGGAAAAGGGTGACTTTCCCGCGGAAACTGTCTATGTGCTACCTTGTATGTCAAAACCACCCGCGGATATTCTGCAATTGTTCTCAGTCGAAGGTACGTAATTCCAAAGCTGGTATTAGATTAGGTTAAGTTGCGATTTAAATGATGGTTGGAAGTCGGAATTAGAAAGTTTGATCGTGCACGCGCGAGCTCACGAGCGCAAATAACTTAGTGAATTAGAATGCATAATATGCGGCGTCCTTGAAGGTGTATGATCTCTTCAACTTAAAACATGGTGTTTTGTTCAAATGCCAAAGAAAGTCAAAGGTGCAGCTTTATGTAACTATTCAAAACGTAGTTAACATAGTTAAAGTCTCAGTTTCGTTGCAATTGCACCAACAACAAGATGCACTCGTTTAAACGCTTCCACTTCAATTCGTCGTCGTTTAGTTCGTCGTCTTTTAAAGTTTTTCACCGCACAAAAAACCCAAACGGTAGTTAACTTCCACTTGTTGCACTTTTAAATTACTTGCAATTTGGCGGCCATTTGCTGATATTTGACATTTATAGGAGCCGAACATGGACGCCGTTTATCACAGCAATACACGAACGGAACCGAGACACGTGACCGTCCACATACACTTGCCGATTATTCCATCGATCATTTCCGGGTCCCATTGAAACGCACCATCTCCAAAGCGCTCACGCTAACCTCCGCCCGGCGTTCTGTCGATGACCTGTGGCGCCACAGCCGGGACCCAATCAAACAGCCGCTGCTCAAGAAACTCGCCGCCAAGGAGGAACTCGCCGAAGAAGCCTGCTTCGCTTTCAGCGCCATCTTGAAATATATGGGCGACCTACCTTCGAAGCGCCCACGTGTTGGCAACGAGTACACGGACCATATCTTCGACGGGCCACTCAAGCACGAAATCCTCCGGGATGAAATCTATTGTCAGGTCATGAAGCAACTCACTGATAACCGTAATCGTCTGAGCGAGGAACGCGGATGGGAACTGATGTGGTTGGCGACGGGGCTCTTCACTTGTTCGCAGAACCTCCTCAAGGAACTTACCATATTCTTGAGGAGTCGGAGACACCCCATTTCGCAAGATTCCTTGCAGCGTTTGCAGAAAACCATGCGCAATGGACAACGGAAATATCCACCACATCAAGTAGAAGTCGAAGCTATTCAGCACAAGACAACGCAGATCTTCCACAAGGTGTACTTCCCGGATGACACTGATGAGGCGTTTGAGGTGGACTCAAGCACGCGCGCTAAAGATTTTTGCATGAATATCTCGCAGCGATTGAGTCTGCGCAGCAGTGAGGGCTTCAGCCTCTTTGTCAAAATCGCTGATAAGGTTATCAGTGTGCCGGAGGGCGACTTCTTCTTTGACTTTGTACGCCATCTCACTGATTGGATACGCAAAGCGCGGCCTAGTCGCGATGGGGTCACCCCACAATTTTCCTACCAGGTGTTTTTCATGAAGAAACTATGGACGAATACTGTCCCCGGAAAGGACAGGAATGCGGACTTGATCTTTCATTTCCATCAGGAACTTCCCAAGTTGATAAGGGGTTATCACAAGTGCAGCAAGGAGGAAGCCTCCAAGCTAGCCGCGTTGGTGTATCGCGTGCGGTTCGGCGAAAGCAAACAAGAACTGCAAGCTATTCCGTAAGTATCCTTAACCTAACCTCACTTTTGCGCTATTGTGTGTTCTTATGCGTTGTTTACGTGTTACTAGACAAATGTTACGCGAACTGATACCATCTGACCTCATCAAAATACAAAGTGCTAATGATTGGAAGCGGGCAATTGTGGCCTCGTATAATCAGGACGCGGGCATGACGCCTGAAGACGCCAAAATCACTTTTTTGAAGGTGGTCTACCGCTGGCCTACGTTCGGCTCCGCATTTTTTGAGGTCAAACAAACGACGGACCCCAATTATCCCGAAATGCTACTGATTGCCATTAATAAACATGGCGTCAGTCTGATTCATCCACATTCTAAGGTAACAACAACTTTTTTCCCACAATTTTCTAGTTATTCAATCATCACTATTCACTTCCTGTTATTATAACATGATAATTGAATTTGCATCTTGTCAAAGATGTCGCGATTAAAATAATGAATGTAATTAACATTTGATGCGATGTTTGTTGTTTGTTTTATAGGAAATTCTAGTAACACATCCTTTTACGCGAATATCGAATTGGTCGTCGGGGAATACTTACTTCCACATGACGATTGGTAATCTCGTCCGCGGCTCGAAACTCTTATGCGAAACGTCGTTGGGGTACAAAATGGACGATCTGCTCACCTCGTATATCTCGCTCATGCTCACCAATATGAATAAACAGCGCAGTATTAGGATTAAATAATCGCCCAATGGCAATGCAATATTTCAATTTTTCATGCGCTCAAGAAACTAGCTGATTATTACAGTGCTCTTGATTGATTATAGTCGTGTTTTATTTACAATTTACAATTGCATCTTGTTAAAGCGTAATCGTTATTTATATCTATATTTAATTTAATTAATTGTAACTTGTGTGGATCTGGAGATTTATATTTTTAATATATTTGATTTAAAATATGCTACTCAGGCTTATTACACCAATCTTTTAACATCACTTCAAGCTGGGAATTGTTCCGATATCCGAATAGTAAAAATATTCGAATAAATTAATTTTCGAATAAGAACTATCATTCGTCTGTTTTCGGAACAGAAACAGTAGTTGAAACAGGTTACTCAATCGACATTTTTATATTAATCGATTAATATATTTTTTTAGTTCGAATAATCGAGTGTTCATCAAATATCCGACAAGTCGATCAATTATTCCATATTATGAACATAAATATGTATATTGATTAATCGAGCATGGTTCGATAATGAATTATGAATTAGTCAATTAATCCACTTTTGTATTAAAATACAATCGAGAAAATAAAATGCGATTGTCGATTAATCGATTATGATTGACGACAAATCTTAACGGATGTTAGGCGAGTTCGTTTTACACGTTTTTGATTTGACTCAGTACAATCTCACTGAGATCAAAGAATGGACAAAACAGATGAAGCTTATTCGACTATTGACTGAGTAATTAATTTTCGATATCTGAGATATAACTGAGTGAAAAGTGAAACTAAACAGTTAAAACGAAAATGCCTATTCGAATATGAATATTAAAATATTCGAATATTAATGGAATATTTCGAATATTTGTAATTATCCGAAAATAATCGAACATTCGCATATTTGTAATTTCGAAGACGATCATGAAACAAATTCCCAGCACTAAATAGGAAGGAAGTAGTTTACTTTATAACTTTAAAAGTTGTTTAATTTCATTTTGTGGGAATTCTCGTCGAAAAATATTTGCTGAGAAAAATGACGCGAACAATGCTGGCTGTTGTTTTGTAAGTACTATCTGATTCTTTAATAATTAGATCTCCCCAGTCCCAGTTATTGTTTTGTTTTACTACCGCACTGACTGTCGAGTAGAATGGTCGCATGTTAATCAACGGGAGCCCTCGTTCCCAGGGCCTTTTAATAATTATAATCTGCAATGAGATCATTACATATTTTCTCACAACTTATAAACAACAAGTGAATAACTGAATGAACATTTGACTCCCAGTAGTCGTCGTCAGTTGTATTGTTCTTTTTAATATGTTTTTTGCCTTTTTCTGCGCAAAATAAACAAACAATCGCGTTTCTAATATTCCGAGTGTGAGAAAATAAAAATCCGACAAAAATCACTACTTCACTTATATGTTTGAGATATGTTTGTTTTATTTTTGTTCTATGCTTTTATCTTACGTGTTGTTCGTATTTTATCTAAAAACTATGTACAAATTGCATCTTC